>JAFBJT010108789.1:26884-40901 GCA_016785325.1 Chascanopsetta lugubris
CCATGGAAGATGTTCCATTTGGAACAGCCAACATATCTTGTTTAAGAACAAATCTCTTTTCTAACCAGGTTGGTTTGATGATAATATAATTCAGGTAAAACAATTAATGAATGTTAATGGTCTGCTGTTAAATTACTCTGAATTTCTATATAAGTTTGGCATCCCGACTACCCCAAAGGAGTTCACCACAGTTATGAGTGCTGTGCCCTCTGAAATATTGTTCTATTAAAGGAGGCACCAGGTCAAATATGTTTACCAAATCTAGACTCTAACCTAACCTCAGTAGGTGTCTGAGATGTCTGATTACGTTTTCAAGAAGTAACAATCGCATAATACGATCCTTGTTTCAAGATGATATTACCACTTGTTGTGTTTCCTATTGGTCTAGGTTTGTTTATACACTAAACTGGAAAGAGGTTTGATCTTTGCCTGACAAAATTCTTCTTATTAATAAAGTAAGGGAGGTTCCTTTTAAAATCTTATATAGATTTGATCCTGCAAGTCATTACCTTCTCAAGTTTAAAAAGGTGTTGATTGCTCCTTCTGTAACATGTCTCCTGAAACGGTGGTACACCTATTTTGGCGATGCCCCTATACTAACAAATTCTGGAAAGATGTGTCCTGATATATCATTTATAATATTGACTCTGATTTTTCTCTGTGTTGGAAAAATGTATTGTTTGGTTTCACTGATGATAATAGTAACAAAGCTAAACAATTGTATGCGATTAATTTGATAATTATAATAGCAAAATTCCACATTCACAGAGCCAAATTTAGTCAGTCTAAACCATTGTTCCTGATTTTTGATAATGAAACCACGCAATACATAAATTCTATATCTGACATAAAAACAAAATGGCAGCTAAAACTATTGAGCTGTGTTCTTCATTTGGTATTTTCAGTCAAAGGACCCCCCCCCCCCCGGCTATTTTTTTATTTTTAACTGTATTTCTTTTTTTCAATTTAATCTGATTAAATTTTGTCTGGTTGTTGTATGTAATACGTATTAATTACTGCTTTGCTTTTTAAAATTTTGTATTGTATGTATTAATAAAGAAAGTTAAAAATAAAGATTAAAAAAGGGTCCAGCTGTGGCCTGGAGAAGGGTCCAGCTGCAGACTGCAGCTTCTGCTCACACCGATTTGTTGTTGGGTTTAAAAAAAAAATTTTTTTAAGAACCTTTATTCATCTTCAAACATGGACATAATCACAAAATAGAGGTAGCAAATCACAGAATGCAACATTTAGTCCTCAGCAATCAGAACAAAAAAATAACAAAAGTCAAATACACATTTGAAATTAAAAAAACAAAACAACAAACAAACAAGGGGAGTACAATGTCAATGTATCTTGTTATTTTATACTTGGGGCGTCATTTAAAAGAGGGGAAACTGTTTGGCCTTTTGGAGATTTCAATAGTTTTAAAGCTTTTTTACATATTTCAAATTTGTTTTTAAAGAAGGTACATTTTGGGGGACATTTTTGCATTCTATTTTTATGGATGAAGAATTTGGCAAGACAGAATAATAATGATATAGAGTTCATCATTTTTGTGTTCTAAAATCAATCCAAAGGTTATATCATCACGAGATAGAGACAGTGGTGACGAAAACTTTCTATCAACCAATTTTGAACTTCTGTCCAGAAGCGATGTACTGTGTGGCATGAAAAGAAAACATGGTCTGTGGTCTCAATGTCATTTTTGCAAAATGTGCATTTATTATCTTCAATGTTAAATCGTTAAAATTTAGATGGGTAAATGCTCATAATTTTTAAATGTGTTTCTTTTAACTTAGGAGGTATAGGAAAGGTAAGGTACATAGTTCTTAATTTTATGATTGATAATTTATCGAATCAATTTAGAATGTCACTTTTATTTTGACATCCAGGGAATATATTTTCTGTGAGGTACTTTCTAATGAAAGAGTTATTGCATTTCCTGTCCAGAAAAAGAGTTCCCTGAATTGATAGTGAGGGCAATTGTGTTTGTATTGATTGGTGTGTCAATATGTTTTTGGTCAGAAACACAAATTCTTGGGGCAGAGCGTTGCGTAGTTTTGTGAAGTCTAAAATGGACGGGGTGAAGCTGTGCTTGAAACAGAATTGTTCATGATCTAGTAGGTTGTCATATTTGTTGCTCAAATCAGTGGTGGACCATATATTCTTCTCAAACCAGTCTCTATAGAATAAGGATTTGTTGCGATGCACTATATATCTATTGTTCCAAATTATTTTGTGTGGTGAAAAATTATGCACATATGTCATTTTCCAGTGTAAAAATATTTGTTTATGGAACTCTGATAACGGCACCGGGATCTTCCGCTCACGCCATGCCCCTTGCCGCTCACTCCATGCCCCCTGCTCTCACCAACCAGTAAGGTTAGGGTAAGGGTTAAGGTAATCCTAACCCTGTTTACGTCACCCTGCTCATCAGACTCATTACCAGCGAAACAATGGCTGACGCGGTGAGTTTAAAAACACTGACAGTTATTTCTTACTAAGCATGTATGTTTGTGCGTGTCATTTTGCTTTGAGAGAAAATCATGCTGCCTGTGTGTGCACCTTTATATACGTGTGTTGATGTATTGTTTGTATATGTGAGGTTTTGTTACAAGCTTCAAAGTTATTATTAGCGTAGCCTCCTCGTGTGCACGTTTGCCTGTTAGATTGTGACAGCATGCGTGGTTGAACATGCATGTTACGGTGATATATTTTGATATGGTGTTTAACGAATTGTTCTTCCTTCTCCTCTGCTCCACGTTTCCGTGTTACCCGAGCACACAAAATCAACATTAAAGTACATTTCGGAAAATCTTTACCAGTGTCCTCTCTGCCTGAAGGAGGGGGACTATTCCCAGCTGGTTGCACATTTACAAGGACATTTATCAGTGACAATTTGATGTTATCAGTTACATCCTTATTGTGCCCTGTTTGAATGTTTTTAGTGATTTGGACATTCTTGGCCAGCAGTTGCAGGGGAGCATCAATGAGGAAGAGAGAACGGCTGCAGCGGAAGATTGCCAGCTGTGCCCTTCTCTCCAGTCACCTGAGGAGGCAAAGAGGGACCACTCACAGAGGGAGGCATGGAGGGGCCACTCATGGACAGAGGCATGGAGGGTCCAGTCACCTGAGGAGACAGAGGGGGCAATCAATGTTTTAATTAAAGTGTCATAACTTATACACACCTTGTTACCACGACATCTCTATTCATACATGATATGACTAAGCACACACAACTAATGTCATGTGTTTTTAAGAGAACACTTTCACATTATCATTACTGCCATCTAAACAGACTCATACATGATTATAAACATCATTAGTTAATGTTTACTATATTATAAGTGAGGAAATTATATTTCAATGTTTACCTTCATATTTCAGAATATTCTCATGTCCTTGTAATTGTGCAACCAGTTTTGGATAGTCCCCCTCCCTCAGACAGGGAGGACGCTGGTAAAGATTTTCCGATATTTGTTTTAATGTTGGTTTTGTGTCCTCAGGTAAATGACAGGTGCTCGTCAGCTGACACGCTGGCCACCAAAATGTCATCGAGATAGACAAATACAAATGCAAGGTCACGCAACACTGAGCCCATTAGCCTCTGAAACGTTTGCGCTGCCCCCTTCAAGTCAAAAGGCATGTGCAGGAAATGGAAAAGCCAGAACGGGGTCATCACTGCGGTCTTGGGCACATCTTCCGCACGCACAGGAACCTGGTAATAACCGCGCACCAGGTCCACCTTTGGGAAAATTGTTGTGCCCGCTAGTCGAACCGAAAAATCCTGGATGTGTGGGATGGAATAGCGGTCATGCACAATGATGTTGTTTAGGTCGCGAAAGTCACCAAATGGCCGCCAAGACCAGTCCACTTTGGGTACCATATGGAGCAGCGAGGCCCATGGGCTGTTCGAACGCCTCACTATACCCAAATGCTCCATGGTTGCGAACTCCTCCCTGGCCTTAGCTAACTTGACGGTGTCGAGGCGCTGTGCACGTGTGAAAACCGGCAGACCTGCGGTCGGAATGAAGTGTTCCACAACGTGCTTAGCAAGCGCAGTAGAAAACGCAGGTGTAGTCAGCAACGGAAACTGTCGCAGGAAAATGTGTGGAAAAAGGAAATCACCTTCATCTGGGTCTAGCAACGATAGCATATTATCCATAAGGTCCACCGCTGAACCATTGTCCAAACTGGGCAGATAAAGAATATTATCTTTTTATCCGCAGCAGACAGGCTGTACGTCTGGAGCAGGGGCTGTTTGAGCTCAGCGTACTGTCTGTGTCTGGGCGGCTCTCGTAGCAGCTGCATGACACGGCATGTGGACTGCTGATCCTGAGCCGTGACCGCCAAGTAATATCTGGAGTTGTCCGCAGTGATTCCTTGCAAGTGCTCAAACCATGGAGCCGGGTCACTGTCAAAACTCGAGAAGCTTCACAGACGCGGCAAATGCGGCCAGCTGTGGGAGTTGGGGCGACATGGCTGAAGAGCAGACACGGTCTTCTGCTGCCTCGAATATGTTCAAAACAGGGTTACCAATGTGGCAGGATGGAGAATGACTCCAGAGATGGAGGTGGGTTTGTAGGTTTAATCACCATACTGACCAGAACAAGAATGATCACACTACGCCACCAAAATCCTGGAGCTCCAAACACGCCCCCCACCCATCATGCTTCTGGGTGAGAGACACACCCGCTAGTGCCCGCCACAATACAAACAATATACCCACACAAGCTAAACAACAGGCAAAGACACACATGCAAGTTTAGCAGGAAATAACTGTCAGTGTTTTTAAACTCATCGCGTCCGCCATTGTTTTGCTGGGAATGAGAAGGGATCATTAGGATGAGCAGGGTGACGGAAACAGGGGGCGTGGCGAGTGTGGATGACATTGCTGGACCTTATTGGTTTGAGCGGAGGATAGGGGTGTGGCGAGAGCAGAGGGTGCAGGCCGTAGCTTGACCTGGACCTTATTGTGGTGTTGGGATTTCATGCCATGTGCTCTACAAGGACAATTGAGGAGCCTGAGTTGAAGATTATGGCCCTCAACAGATGGCTGTCCCCCCAAAACCCTCATCCTTTTGATCAGGACAGGGGCCAACAAATGGCACCCTAGTTGATTAAATTAATATGATCAGTATACTGGGTCTGAGTAACGCGGACCCTTTAATCCAGGCATGTCAAACATACGGCCCGCGGGCCGGATCCGGCCCGCCGGATGATTTCATCCGGCCCGGGCGCATGTCACGGAAAAGGGAGTCTCTAGCGAACGATAGATATTCGCATGCATTGAACGTCTTTTACTTGAGCGTCTTTTACTTTGAAAGGGATGCAAGCAGGATCCAACTGCGTAATTTCCTGTTTACCGTAAGTACCCTGTGCCGCGCGCAGCGAAGATCTCTGTGTAGTGTTGTGCCGTTACCGTAATTGACGCGCTGGAGGTAAGTGACCCACGGCAATGTCACATACACTCACGGTGCAACCCACTCCCCCCCATAATATGTAGGCTACAAATGTAGGCTTGATGCTAAAGCATAGCACTGAAAAACAAAGCTAAAGATTTTGATTTGACATTTTGCCATTATTTGACTGGTCCGGCCCACTTGAGATCAGAAGGTCTGGATCCGGCCCGAGACCCAAACTCAGTTTGACATGCCTGCTTTAATCTCTACACAAACCCAGACTCATCGGTGCCATTCACAATCCACATCCTTTTTATGCAAAGTGTGTATCCACTAGCACTTTGGTTGTGGAGGGAGCAGGGTGTCCCCCCCCCCCCCCCCCCCCCCCCCCCCCCCCCCCCCCCCCCCCCCGTCACAACACACACACCCTCACTCACACCTAAGAGTGACGCAAAACAAGAGCTCTGCGCCGGCATTGGCTGAAGCCGGACACACCCGGCAGGGGTCCCCGATGACGTCGCTCAAACCTATTAAACACAGCTGTGCCGACATGCCATTGCTTTTCCCCCGGTCATCGCCGTAAGGGAGCAGACCCACGATCTCTAACTACTTTTCAAGTTTATTCCCCAGCTACTGCCGAAAGGAAGCAACTTCCACCCTTTTTACCATTTTTCTAGCTTTTTCCCTGTGCACTGTTTACAGTGAGGAGATACTCCAAGTTTCCTCAAAACTCAGCCGATGAAAGGGAGCAAACCTTCCCCTTTTTCTACCACCCTTAAGCTTTTTCCACCGCCTTCCAACTCGTGGAACGAACCCCTAGACTACACTGTTCTTGTTTCCCGCCATTGTGTTTTCCTACACTTTTGGATCTGCTGAAGACTGCTGCACAAATCCTCTGTGAGCACCCGTGAGTACGTACACATCAATGCACCCTTTTGAACCTCTCTGCCGTCGCCGAGAGATGAAATACGTCAGAGTCGCCTGAGTCACCTGACAAGAGCCCGTCATCTAGCCACAGAGGGTGCTGAACAGACTTCAATATCCAGCTTCCAAGGATTGGAGTACCTGGATTCCTAGTGCATTCCGTTAAAGCCGCCTGAAGCCTGGTGAGGGAGGGACGCCGCTCCTCCGCCATTTTGGTTTCCATGGTTACGTCACTCACGTGACTCCATCCCAATCTCTCCCTCTCTTTACCCACCCCCCTTTTCACACACACACACACATAAACACACACACACACACACACACACACACACACACACACACACACACATACATTAAAAAACTCCATGTTTTATGTGTTTACTTGTGTTGTTTTGTAATGTATGTCTGTTAGTTGGATTATGATAGTGTTACTAATTAAGTGATGTTGTTGTAACCAATTGCTTGGTTAATAAACCTTGTTATAATTTTAACACATTGTAGTCTGTGCTTATTATGATTACATTTAAAACAACAGCTGGAACTCCCACAGTCAGTGCTCGGATTCAACCAATTCTGAACTATTTGAGACTGTAGTTTTAACTATCAATTTGGTTATTGGTCCCTGATAACAGGTTGGTGCCCCGAGGTTACTCTTTGTAGTAAACATGTAGTCAACAACCAAATTGTCCCCATTTAAGCACAACACTTTCGAGGCTGATAAAAGTTGATTCACAACAGTGGGGAGACGTGCAGAGATGGCGGACTGAGCAGTTGCATCCGTCCGAGCTCCAAAATAAAATTCCGATGTAATAACTTCCAGAACAGTTAAAAAGAAAATCTCAGCCTGAACATGAAAAAAAAACAACAGTACGAAACCTTTGGTGGCGAAAAATCTCCCGTTTACAAGCTATGGGAATAACGAGCATAACTATTCAATACAGATGGAGACAGCTAATGCTAGCAGCAACAAAAGACAGAATGTTGACAACCCCTGTAAATACTCCAGAAACACCACACACGGAGAAGACAGCGAAAGGTACGTCTCAGGAAAACGACTCCAACACATCTACTGACACTAGGGGTGTAACAATACACTAATCTCACGATACTGTATGATACATGATATGGAGGTCACTTTTGTCTAACAGAAGTGTTGGGAACTACCTTCAGGTGAAAGACGACAAGTAGGCTTCTCACTCTCCTGCCCTCTCGTGTGTTCTCTGCTCGATGTTTAGTTATTCCTCAGCCTCATTTAGTGATAATGGTACGTGTATTAAATGTAGTGTGTTCTCTGACATGGAGGCCAGGATTAGTCAGCTAGAAGCGCGGCTTAGCACTGTTGAAACTAGACCTGTAGTAACCAGCGTTAGCCTTTCCCTGCTAGCAGATGTGAGCCCAGTAGCAACAGCAGCAGCAATAGCACCAGCTACCTCTACCGTACAGATAGTTTCAGCTCCCCCAGCAGTTCCCGAGCAGCTGGGAAACAAGGGTGACTGGGTAACTGTCCGTGGCAGGAAGTGTAGTTCTATCTCGAAGCCCCCAGCTAGCCACCGGCTGGTTCACGTTTCAAATTAATTTTCCCCACTCAGCGACACACCGGTTGAGGAGACGACTCATTGGTGATTCTATTTCAGGAAACGTGAAGTTTGAGAGACCAGCAACCACAGTCAGATGTATCCCTGAGACCAGAACAGGCGACATAGTCTTATGTCAAACTGTTGGCTAAGGATAATTGTAAATTTGGTAAGATTGTAATTCACGTCGGCAGTAACGACACCCAACTACGTCAGTCGGAAGTCACCAAAATTAATGTTGAGTTGGTGTGTACATACGCTAAAACAATTTCGGACTCCGTATGTTTCTCTGGACCCCTTACCAGTATGACCAGTGATGACATGTTTAGCCGCACATTGTCATTTAATCACTACAAATGACCACTATTTTTGATTTGCTCTGTTTAACTGAAACATGGCTTCAAGTAGACAATTATGTATCTGTAAATGAAGCAACGCCCCCTCTCACATTAACGCCCATATCCCTACAGGTAATGGCAGAGGTGGAGGGGTTGCAGCAATATTTAACCATGACCTTTTATTCACCCCTCGACCTACAGGAAATTATAATATCATATCATCATGAATATCATATCATATCATATTATAATATCATTTGAGTATCTTACTCTTAGTGTGTCAGACCTAACAATCAAACAAAATAACAGACTCCTTTTAATTATCCTATACCGCCCACCTGCGCCTATTGTGAATTCTAGCGGTACCCTCATCTGCGGTAGAGAAAGAATAGCGGTACCCTCATCTGCTCCACAGATTCCCTGTTCCAGATTCGAGCACATCGAGGCCGCTCTATCACACCTGGGTGCCGCATGGATGAAGCTGTGGAACAGGCTAAGCTAACCGCTGGCACCCATGGTTACGCTCTAGCCAAGATCTCTGCGCAACTCCAGCGACTGCTTGCTGAGTGACTTCCTACACCTTCGCTCCAGCCAGTACTGACACCTCCCTCTCCAACCGAAACAATGCCCCGTCTGATGTTGGAAGCTCGCGTCAGCAGCCCGGAGAAATTCGATGGCAGCCCAGACAAGTGTGTTTCCTTCATTACCTCATGCATGCTCCTGTTTAGCTAGCAGCCACTTACCTTCGTGACTGAAGCTGCCAAGGTGGCGTTCACCATCCAACACCTGAAGGGCCGGGCACTCCTTTGGGGAACTGTAGAGTGGGACAGCAAGTGCCCCACAGTGGCGCATTACTCCATTGAGTTCCGCACACAAGCCAGATGCTGCCGTTGGAATCCCAAGTCACTTCTTGATGTTTTCCGCCACGGCTTGGCGGGATATATAAAACATGAACTGGTGTAGCTTCCTGGAGGAGTTAATCAAGATCACCATTCACCTGGACCACCACATTCAGGCCGGACGTCGGGAGAAGGAGTTCGAGCGCCGTCATCATAATCAGGCATTCTGACCTCGCTATGCTGTTCCTGTGAGCGGCGTCTCCACTGCCCCGACTCCCACGCACTGCGAGGCCGCCTCCCAACCTGATCCCAAACCCATGCAGTTGGGACCCATGCAACTCACACATGCGGAGAAGGAGCGCCGGCGGAGCCTCAACCTATGTCTCTACTGCGGAGAACTGGGACACTTCGCCAGCTCCTGCCCCAACAAGAGACCCCACCCATCCAGAGCAACATTCTGTCGAGTGAGTCGCACCACCGCCCAATCCAGTTTTCGTCACACCCAACCTATGAATCCAGTCAGCCTGTTTCTCGCTAATGGTTTACATAACCTGTCCTCCCTGATAGACTCCAGCGCCGACACCAACATTATAAGGGAGGTGTTGGTGTGCCCCCATCCCCGCCGAGGCCATCGATGGACACTCGTTAGGCAGCATCACCCACCAGACCACTCCACTGCAGATGAGAATAGCAGGCAATCATCATGAGACGATTCAGTTTCATATGTTGGCCTCCTCTGATGTTCCATTGCACCTGTTGTCAATCCCTGTTTGTGGCGACATGACCCACATATTGCGTGGAATACCGGCAATGTTCGTGGGTGGGGCTCGACCTATCACTGGGTCTGCCTGACCAAGTCTGCTGTGCCTCACGTGCCCACGGAACGCCTCTCACACCTGGACCTCTCCGGAGTACCTGTTAAGTACTACGATTTCAAGGAGGTATTCAGCAAGGCACGGGTCACCTCCCTCCCCTCCCACCGACCTTATGATTGTGCCATCGATCTCCTGCCTGGCACTTCCCTTCCCAAGGGAGGTATCTACTCCCTATTGGCCCCGGAAAGGGAGGCTCCAGGAGTCTCTGGCCGTCGGAATTATTCGCCCCTCCTCTTCACCCGCAGGCGCGGTATTCTTCTTCATAGAAAAGAAGGACAAGTCCCTGCAACCTTGCATTGATTACCGTGGACTGAACGAGATCACCGTTAAGAATTGCTACCCCCTTCCACTCATCTCCTCTGCTTTCGAACTCCTTCAAGGGGCCACCATCTTCACCAAACTGGATCTACGTAACGCCTACCATCTTATTCGTGTTCGAGAAGGAGATGAGTGGAAGACAGCCTTCAACGCCCCCCAATGGCCACTATGAGTATTTAGTCATGCCATTCGGCCTCACCAATGCTCCAGCCATCTTCCAGATCCTCATCAACGAGATGTTGAGGGAATTCATCAAGAAATTTGTATTTGTGTATTTAGACGCCATCCTGACTTTTTAGCAGAACCGGTCAGACCATGTACATCACGTTCAGTCCGTGCTACAGAAATGATTGGAGAACGCACTTTATGTCAAAGCCGAGAAGTGCCACTTCCATACTACTAGCACTACTTTTTTGGGCTATAATCATCGCTACGGGGAGTATAGAAATGGACTCTGCCAAAGTCGAGGTATTCAGACCAAGGCCCACACCCGAAAATCGGAAGCAGCTACAACGCTTCCTTGGTTTCACCAATTTCTATCGCCGGTTCATCCGGAACGATGGCTCTGTTGCCTCTCCCCTTTCTGCTTTTACCACCTCTAAGGTTCCATTCCAGTGGTCCGATGCTGCACGCATCGCCTTCCAGAACCTACGGGATTGCTTCTCGTCTTCCCTGGTACTCGTGGTTCCCGATCCTGAGCTACAGTCCGTGGTGGATGTGGACGCCTCAGACACTAGAGTTGGCGCGGTGCTCTCCCAACACTCGGCTGAGGATCACAAACTCCATCCCTGCGCATTCTTCTCCAGGCGATTAACCCCGGCAGAGTGGAACCATGACATCGGCTACCGCAAACTTCAGGCGGTGAAGATGGCCCTGGAGGATTAGCGCCATTGGCTGGAGGGGGCCAAGCTCCCATTCATCATGTGGACGGATCACAAAAATCTGGTGTACATCACATCCGTTCGGAGGTTGAACTCACGACAAGCCAGGTGGGCCCTCTTTTTCACTCGCTTTAACTTTACCCTTTCCTACCACCCTGGGACACAAAATGTCAAACCTGATGCTCTCTCTCGCCAGTTTCAGGAGGAGGGGGGCTCTGCCCCCTCTCCTGACACCATCCTCCCTTCTCCCTGCATCGTGGCGGCAGTCGTGTGGGAGATCGAGGAGAGAGCGCCTGCCCCACGGACCGCTTGTTTGTCCCCGCCTCTCTCCGCACTGAGGTCCCCCAGTGGTCGCATTTGTCCAACCTCATGTGTCACCTGGGAATTTCCCGCACCCTGGAGTTCCTGCTACAGCGCTTCTGGTGGCCCTCGATGGAGGGAGATGTCCACATCTTTATCGGTGCCTGCATCACCTGCAACCAAAACAAGTCCTCACGCCAACCACCCTCAGGCTTGCTCGAGGTATAAACACTATCCTCACCATCATCGATCGATTTTCTAAAATGTCCCATCTGTTTGCGCTCCCCAAACTCCCATCCGCCAAAGAAACCGACAAACTCCTCCTGACTCATGTGGTCCGTCTCCACGGGATCCCTTCGGATGTGGTCTTGGACCGGGGGATCCAGTTCTCGTCCATCTTCTGAAGAGAGTTCTGCAGTCTCCTGGGGTCCTCGGCTAGCGTCTCCTCTGGATATCATCCCCAGTCCAATGTCCAGACAGAGGATGAACCAAGACCTCAAGACCACCCTCTGCTACATGACCAACCGGAACCCCACTGCCTGGGCATGCCAGCTTCTTTGGGTGGAGTATGCGCACAATTCATTAACCACCTCTGCCACCAGCATCTCTCCCTTCCAGTGCTGCTTCGGATACCAACCCCCACTATTTCCAGCACAGGCACAAGAGGTCTCCTGTCCGTCCGCCCAGGTCTTCGCACGCCGCTGCTGCAGAACCTGGGTCTCCGCCAGAGCAGCCCTCCTCAGAGCTACCCGCTGCTCCACCCTTACCACCAATCGCTGTCACTCCCAAGCCTCCAACTACCGAGTGGGACAGAAGGTCTGGCTTTTGGCTCGAGATCTACCCCTGCACTCGGACATGAAGAAGTTGGCACCACGCTTCATCGGACCCTTCCCCATTGAGCGCATCATCAACCTGGCTGCGGTACGTTTGACTCTCCCCCGCACCATACGCATTCACCCCACTTTTCATGTCTCAACGAGGTCAACGAGAGTTCCCTGATGCCCGCCCCACCTCATAAACGGCAGACTAACCTACTCAGTTAGACGGATCCTAAGTTCACGCCGTCGTGGTAGGGTCACCAATACGTGGTCGACTGGGAAGGCTACGGACCAGAGGAGGAATTCTGGGTTCCCGGCCGCCACATCCTCGATCGCTCCCTCATCCAAGACTTCCTGAAACGCCAAGACCCATCTGATGGTGCCATCTAACCCCCACTGGACCTGGACCCTGTATCCGACGACAAACTCTGTATGCTCCTTACTGCTTGTGTTAAGACCCTCAGTAAAAGCTAAAAACGTACTCCTGCTGCTGTCTCCGTTCACACTGCTCTTGGGTCCTGTCTCCACCCATTACACTTCTTTCAGAATTAGTTATGATAAAATCATCATAGTAGGTGTTTCAATATGCACGTAGATGTAGCCAATGACAACCTTAGCTTATCTTTCAACATACTGCATGACTAATTTGGCTTCAAACAACAGGTTAATAAACCAACCCACCGCTTTAACCACACACTTGATCTTATTCTAACATATGGCACTGAAGTCCATGACTTATTAGTGTTCGACTATAACCCCCAACTGTCTGACCACTGTCTGCTCTCTTTTGAATTTTCGATCTTGAATGTTACTGAAAAAAACGGCAATGTTACAACAGTCACTGCTTATAAGACAGCTCAGTTCAAAAATGGCTCCCATCCACCCTCTAGCCATGTGTCAGCTCAGATGAATTGAGTATTCAGATGAATACTATAAAAATGTCTCTCCCTCAGAGCTCAATAACGTAGTTCACAGCACAAGCTTAATTCTCCAACAGCCATAAACGCTGTTGCACCTCTGAAAAAGAGGGCTGTCACTAAAAAGAAGTTAGCTCCGTGGTATAATGCTCAAGCCTTAAAACTAAAAATGAGGTTAGAAAGATCATGGCATTCCAAATGATACAACATTCACTTGGTCTTATGGAGGAACAGCTTTGATACAAATAGAAAATGGCATCCTAGCTAACTACAGACCAATCTCTAATCTCCCTTTTTATATCAAAGATTTTGGAAAAAGCTGTAGCAGCCCAGTTGTGTGACCACCTGCATAGCAATAATGTATTTGAAATGTTTCAGTCTGGATTTAGAATCCATCATAGCACAGAGACTGCACTATTAAGGGTAACAAACGATATTCTCATAGCCACTGAAAAAGGACTTGTTTCTATACTGGTCCTACTGGATCTCAGTGCAGCATTTGACACCAGACCATGAGATCCTAATGCATAGATTAGAATAAAATGTCGGGATTAGAGGAACAGCACTTGCCGGGTTTAAAGGTGTAGTGTGGGATTTTTAGTGCCATCTGGTGGTGAAGCTTAAGTATTACAACGAACTGCACTTGTATAATTTACTCTATTCCTAGCATTTCTGTATGATGTTAGCAGGAGGCACATGCATGTTTGTTCCCTGAGTTTTTATCACATGTGTAAACTATGTTATTCATAGAGTGAATTACATACATTATTATTCTTTTTGTCTTCTTCCAACTCCCATTCAAATGAATATTTTAATTCATCAGCACACGTT
>JAFBJT010108789.1:51130-76817 GCA_016785325.1 Chascanopsetta lugubris
AGAGAGAGAGAGAGAGAGAGAGAGAGAGAGAGAGAGAGAGACACAGACAGGCACCCTCATTGTCAACATGTGTCTCATCACCAGCTAAGTAAGTAAAAGTATTTACAGTATCTACAGTAGTACTACAATAGTGGTCGTAAAAATGCTCCATTCCCAGAGGAAAGCAAAATCCAAGAAATCTCATTGTGGTTTCTTTTATTTCTCCTAGGCACAAATGAGATTTTTGAGATATTTGATACTAAGGTGGGACCAAAGGTTTTTTCTCTTTCTTCTCAAATTCTGCTCGGAGAAACAATCAGATATAATCTCATGTTCGAGCAAAACAAGAGATCTCTATATGATCTAAAATAAGTCTAATTTTAGTCTCCTGAACATGAGACCATGAGATCAGAAAAAGAGCTAAAAACAAACTCAGCTATGACTCCCAAAATCTCATAATTATTCTTAAATGTCTCACTTTTCTCATAGTGACCTCAGGATAAACAACCACATATCGCTCATCTGTGTCTTACTCTGATCAAAAGAAGAGATCTTTTATGATATTGAATAAGTCTCACTCTCCGAACATGGGTCATAAAATCTCATAAATCAGATTTTGAATTACTTTCATATCAATATTTTCATTTTACAGGACAAGTTTTACACCGCTACATTTCAAATTCTGTATTGTAATTATTGTATTATATTACAGAACCCAGTAACTGAGAAGAAACTAAGACAGAAAATAATGGACTTTTTAATTCCATGTCTTCCAATTTCAGGCATAACGTTTACAACCATCCCCTTGTTCACCAGTATGCCCCCTTTTTCAACAGTAGTGACTTTTTTTTTACCATTCACTGGAAACCTGAACATTCAATGTAATAGATTGTACACTCAAAGTTTTAGAAAAAGTTCTACTAACATAAGTATGTCAAGTTGGTGTAACGTGTTTGTAATTTGAACTAATATTTTTTGATTAAATGGAACTACTTTGTGTATAAGTGAGCATACCTTGGAAACATAGAGAAGTACAATTTAATAGAATTAAGTTATTCTTTGCTAAGAATGTAAAGTCATGTTATTTCTGTTGTTTCAAATAGGGATGATTTGACATGCTAATAAAATACAATAAAATCTCAAAGCACCTCACCAAATAATGAAAAAAATGATCATAACAAATAAATGTCAGTCATTGCTAAAACTGTAGTACTTTGATTGAGGCAAATGGTCTGAAATGCATTAGACATTGAACAATTGTTACTGAACACTCTACGTAACATCTATTGCATGTCTGTCCGTCCGGGAGTGGATCCCTCACTTGTGGCTCTCCCTAAGGTTTCTACCTTTTCTTTTGGTAGTTTTTCCTTACTCTTGTTGAGGGTCTAAGGACAGAGGATGTTACCCACCCTGTGAAGCCCTGTGTGACAAACTGTGATTTGTAAATGCGGGCTATATATATAAACTTTGATTTGATTTGATTTGACATTAGTGGAAGACAAAATGTATTTATTTTATGCATTTTCATTGTCATCAGTTTCATTTAGCCTATTTATTTATTTATTTATTCTACCTAAGTGTGGAACAGCTACAGGGATAATTTTTATACCAAGTTAATCTCAAATTCATCCTCCGAAGCTGAAGATGGCGCTATTGCGCGTACTACACTGATTCCTTAGCCTACTGCTCTTCAGAAAAACAACAGAAGAAGAAAGGTTTGAATTCTGGAAGCAACAGACATCCTGCAGAAAAGGCGGCAGCATCACCGGACTTACTGTAAGTTTTGAATGTTATATGTTGAATGTGTGTTTGTCTCAGAGAAGCGTCGACCTTCTCCAAGCCCCCGCCCGTCACTGGCTTATCACGGGAATCTTGTAGGGCATTAGCTAGCCACTTAGCTCGACCACTAACGTTACACTCTCTAGCTGCACAACTAGCAACCTAGCACTACCAGACTCACTGAAGAATTTGACGACGGATGAATCTAGCAATACCACGCTCATTCCAACGTTGGGGTGGTGTTAGAAAATGAGTCGCTAGTACCAGCAGTAACAGATGCCTCGTATGCATTAGTTAGGAGTGTTTTGTTGATGGAAACTTTCAATAGTGCATCGCTAAGGTCCAATCTCATATTAAAAGAGTATGAACCAGCATAATAGGGCCCCTGTAAGTTCAAAATGAGTTCCCACACTGCAAGTTCGCGTTCTCTGTAGCTTCTAGGGACATTCGTTTTAAATTCTGTGTGACCACTGACCAGTGAGCACAGAGACATGGAGATTGCTGTTAACAGAACATGAGTCAACTGCCCGCCCACTTGTGCTGCGTCGTTTTTTTAAACAAATGACCCTGCTTGCTGAGGCAAGCAGGGAACCCATGACAGGAACCCATGACAGGAACTGTCATGGGTTCCTGTCATGGAGGCAAGCTTCTTTTCATGACAAAGAAAAAAATATCTGTTTTATATCTGAATAGGAAATCCATGACATCCACACCAAGCACACTACTGTTCTCCGTGCCCTTCCTGTGTATCTACGCGAGGACATTTCTGGATTTTTCTCCTTAAGTCACAAACAGATTCTATTCAAATCCCTAATATTAACATGTTTTAGGACTTCCCTTTTTTTAGTCTACCTATACAGTTTTTGTGTATGGTCTGTTTTCTTTCTCCTCATTACAAAGGAATTATATAGGCTTTTTGTTCAAAGTGATAGGATGTTCAGTAAAACAATTTCCTGTAAATGTCCTTTAGCTTGGTTTAAGTCTATCGCACACCATTTCGGTTCCCTGGTCATTTGGCTGATTTATGTGTACAGTACGTGGATCTTATGGTTTTCACCACTTACAATAAGACCCAGGTCTCCCTTGTAAAAGAGGTATTGGATTTGAATGTGACTTGCATAACGAAAACTAAATTATATGTCATCTGTTCTGTTCCACGTGTTAGTTTGTGATTAGGATCTCTTTTTCATTCTCTTAGGACAAGTCTGATGTGCCAGAGCTTGTTGGTGCTGCATTGGGCCTCCTTACTGTCATCAGTGACCATGACACAAGTCTAGTTCACGACCACCCTGTGAAACTCTCTGTCGTCATTGAAAGTGATGCCGTGGTCAGCCTCCCCAGACTTGGCGACGCTTTCCTGGTAATGTTTGGACTGATCTATGCGCAGCACCTCAGCTATCCCAAAGCACCAACCAACACTTTTGAATTCACTCAAAAGATTTTACTTGGTCTAGAAAGTGGTAAACTGTAATTTCATCTGTGGGCATGAAAATACTGCAATACCAGATGTTCATGACTTTTGTATATATCAAATTAGTTCAACTCAATGTAATTGAAGCAATCGATTGCCTAATATGTACTCAAAACAATGACAATACAAATTAATAAACATTGAGTTTGTTGGTTGTGTACTTATTTTTTTAAGTTATGCAAACTTATTCAGGTGGTTGTAGTATGCAAAGGGCAGGTCCTACCGCAAGGTGCTCTCGGGGCTGTTTCTTTTGGCTTTGGGCCTGTGACTAGGATTCTTCTTTGATTTGGCACTAAGGCGTTGTCTCTTCGAATTTAGTCTGCTGGTAGGATCATTAGCCCGACTTCCATCCAGACGGCCGATTTGGAAAAACCCTCCCCCAGCTGACTTCACCATCCAGACAGCTTGGCAAGAGGAATGGGAGTCCAAGGAGGTCCCAAACAAACACCTGGTGACAAACCCCAACCAACAGGTCCAGGGCACCAACCTCCTAAGGAGACAGTGGTCTACACTCAATCGTTTCAGGACTGGACATGGCCCCTGCTTGGCCAGCCTTCACAGATAGCCCTAGCCCACTGTGCGCATGTGGAGAGGAGCAAACAATGGAACACATCATAGAGGCTTGCCCGCTCCAAAGACTGGAAGGAGGATTACACACCCTCCATTCAGTAAACCAGGCGGCAACTGCTTGGCTTAAGGACTTTGCATTCGCTAAATAAATCATTCCAGTGGTTTGAAAACTAGAAACTTTTAGTCATAACTGAAAATAATTGAGTTGCCTCATCAGAATACTGTAAGTCATATTAACTGCAAATATTTGAGTTGAGCTAAATGAGCACTTTAATTTAACTCTTATCAAAAGGTCCAAATAGCAAGTCAGACAATCTTTTAAGTTTTGGACAATTTGGACTTTTAAGTTGATCAACTTAAAATCTTAGGAAGCCAATGCAACACAGTGTTGTGACTTAATGCAGTGCTGTGTATTTTGTGTGATGACAAATAAAGTAAGTATCTTAAAGTAGTATCTCAAAGTTATTCTCACATTGTCTCAATTTTTCTCCACAGGGGGGGTTTAGGGGCAATAATTCAGATTGAGGTGATCTCAAGAAGAGCGGCAATTGAGTCCTTTTTCTAACTCTTTCACGCTCCTTTTGGCTTTTGAGGAGCAATAAGCAAGACATTCATGAAATCATACTGATTCTATGGTGAGATCACCTATTATCTCATTTTTTCGCCTAAGGGGGGGTTTAGGAGATAATTCAGATTGAGGTGATCTCAAGTGGAGAAGTAATTGAGATCTGTCCTTCAACTCTAGTGCTCCAGCCGACCTTTTAGGAGCAATAAGCAAGACATGAATGAAATCAAAAAGATGCAATGATGAGATCTGATCTATGACTTTTATTTCTCCTGCACGTCTCAAAAAGTCATTCTCACATTATCTCAGTTTTACTCCTAAGGGTGGGTTTAGGAGAAATAATTCAGATTAAGGTGATCTCAAAAAGATACACAGGTCAGACTGAAGAGATATTCAATTGAGATCTCCCTACTTTCTCGAGAGTTCAAGAAAAGATTATCCTGAGCAAAAAGATTTTCCTATGGGATTACTGCAGAAGAGAATGTGGAAAGTATATAATACTGTATGGTAAAGAAGTATTTCATAGTTTACTGTGCATCTGCAGGTATTTTTGTGTAACATGTGGAATTACATGTAGAATTAACATGTGATCTGCATATAAACATCAGCGACAAATACTGTTAGCTGCTTCGTTACCATGATGACACTGACTTACACAAACCCATGTTACTTTCATCTTTTATTTCATGAAACAGATAGAATATTTTCTCCTTAAATAAATCACATTAATCTGCTGTTTAGTAAGCAGATCTTAGTTTGTGTCTTTGCTTCCTTTAGCATGTGGTTTATAAACTATAAAGAAAAACACGAAGTGAGTAAAGTCTGTTTCCTGTCATCTCGGGTAAATGACAGTGAATCACCAGCAGATGGCAGCAGGTAGCAGCGAAGGCTTGACCCGTCGCCCTGGGTTACAGACATCTCTGATCTCTGTCTCCAGACGAACACCTGGAACTTTGAAGATGGAAACCACTACAAAAACGTGAGGAGAAGAAGAATGTTGTTATGTTTGTTAACTACAGTTTCAGGTGAGTCACATCAGCTACATGCTAATATTAGCATATGTCAAACCCATATACTACCAAACAAGCATGTTGGCATATGTATATTGTGATGTCAGTACTTTCTCTGAGGTTGATCGAGGGAAGCAGTATGTTAGCATGTAGCTGTGTTAGCATGTAGTCATGATTCAGTGTAAGTCTGCTCTTACTGTCTCTGAGGTGCATGATGGGAGAAGGTAACGTGCTGAAGTATGGGTGCTGCAGTGACTCCTGGGCAGAGATCCGGTCGGTTGGGACTCTTCTCAACATCCTCTGGACCAGGTCCTCGGTCTTTAACGGTAACTGGTTCAGCCTGATCCACATGAACACAAAGTTACCTATGACACCATTGGAGTGAATTTACACGTACACGCACACTTGTTAACTCCTGAATGATAACAATTTAGTCCATGCTAACATGTGAACTAAATCACCAGCTGAGTTCATGCAAAAGTAACTCATCTTGGCTTCATGCTAGCATTCTATGGTAGCGTATATTTAGCCGAGTCACTGTTAGATTACCTTTTCCAAACACTCCTGAACGGTTTGGGCTCAGAATGATGAAACCACTCTGACAACAGGAAATAAGAATGCACCATTAGCAAACATGCTAACTGATCTACCGACAGAATAACCTATGATGACTCGGCAAGTTTGTTGAATGGGAAGTAAATAACAAAGAAAATCACCTCTGGTCTTCAAACTGGCTATAAAATGCTGAGTAGGCAGGGTCAACTCACCTGGCTTGTAATTAGGCAGCAGACTGACTCCAGGCCAGGTATCTTCAGAGGGGATGCCCAGGACCTGAACACAAGGCCCATCAGTAGTATCAGTAGTAGTCGTGGTAATAGTAGTATAACATGTATTAGTCAGTGGTAGTAGTATCAGTTGTAGTAGTATACTATGTAGTTGTCAGTGGTAGTAGTATCAGTAGCAGTAGTAGCGGTAGTAGCATAGTATGTTGTAGTCAGTGGTAGTAGTATCAGTAGGAGTAGTAGTAGTCGTAGTCGTACAGTATGTACTAATCAGTGGTAGTTGGTTATTACCGTCCAGATCTTGTGCAGCTGTTCAAAGACGTCAGTGAGACCTGGGAACGCCGGTGCCCCCTGCAGCATCTCAATGAAGATACACCCGGCCCCCCTGGTTCAAAAAAGATCATTATGCAACTATGTGGACCTGCATCAGGACCTGGACCAAGAGACGGACCCAGTCCAAGATCTCAACCACGACCTGGACCAGGACCTTCACCAAGACTTAAACCTGCGCTGGGACCCTTGGAGGGTCGTCACCCTTAGGAGGAGCAGAACAAAGACCTGGAACAGGACCTTGATCAGGACTTACCACATGTCCAGAGCTGTTGAGTAGTCTGTGGAGCCCAGCAGCACATCAGGGGGTCGGTACCACAGGGTCACCACCTCCGATGAGAAGGTCTGACTTGGGATGGACTTGGATCGGGCCAGACCTGGACCAGAACCAGAACCAGGGATAGAGACTGATGATCTGATCAGGTACCATCAGGTGTGTGATTGTCAGCACAAGTTATGTGTCACATTTAGTGGGTGGGTTTACACAGAGTGGGCGTGGCTGCATGCAGTAGGCGGGGTTTAGTCACTGACCGAAGTCAGCAAGCTTGAGTTCTCCGAGGTAACTGATGAGAAGATTCTGAGGCTTCAGGTCCCGGTGCAGGATCCTGTGACTGTGGATATAACACAAACCTCGCAGCAGCTGGAACATAAAGATCTACACACACACACACACACACACACACACACACACACACACACACACAGTATGGCTGCATGGTGGAATGGCTCCCCCTGCTGGCCACTCAGAGTATTGTTGCAGTTTACTGAGGAAGAGAAGAGGGAACCTGATACAAACCCGCACATTGAAAGAGTGAAGACCTCCAGGATGTTGGTTCATGTACTGAGCCAGGTCTGTCTGCTGTGAGAGGATGATGATGGTGATGATGGTGAAGATGACGATGGTGAAGATCATGTGACAGAGGGTGAAAGTTCCAGAGGAAATGAATCTCACCACGTATTCAAAGACCAACGTCAGTGACTCTCTGCTGTGGATGATGTCATGAAGGAGGACCACGTTGGCATGTTTCAGACCTTTCAGGAGAGATGCTACACACACACACACACATGCACACACACAAACACACACACACACACACACACACACACGTCCGCGCGTCATGTATATGTTAAACATATGACGGGATGATGAAGTGACGTGTCACCTTCTCTGATTGCAGTGAATGGGATGCCCTCCTCGGTCTTCATACGAATGACCTTCAGCGCCACCAGGTGGCCGTTGATCCTCCGCAGTAGATGAAGTAGAGACAGTAAATTTGTAGTACTTGTCCACAGTTGTTGTTGTGTACATATGATAGCATCTACATGTATTGGGCACCACTGTTGTACAAAGTTGTGTGTTTGTAGTACTTGTACACAGTGGTTGTTGTAGATGTGTGTTTGTAGTACTTGTACACAGTGGTTGTTGTAGATGTGTGTTTGTAGTACTTGTACACAGTGGTTGTTGTGTGTCTGTAGTACTTGTACACAGTGTATGTGACTGACCTGCTAATTCCTTTGTAGACGGAGGCAAACGCTCCCTCTCCCAGTTTCTCCAGACTCAGGTACGACTGAGCTGCTCCGAACTGCAGACCCATTCTCTGAACATACAACACATAACACGTCACACAACACAACACAGAGCCTTAATGTGTAAGACAACATTCATGACATGTTATCTGACACATTATCTATCATACAACATTTCAAGATCGACAACAGATGATGTCGTCATATGCATCACATGCTCTGTTTGTAAATGTATCTATTATTACTTTGTGTTCTTTTTTATCTGAGTGCTTTTACAGGCGAGTGTGACAGGTGTGTGAGTGACAGGTGTGTGTGTGTGTGTGTGACAGGTGAGTAAAAGGTGTGTGACAGATGAGATGATCTGACCCAGGGGACGGCCTCCTCACAGTTGGCCCCGCCCAGCGGGTCACTGTTACTACGTCCCCTCTGAACTCGCAGACGTCGAGTCTGAAGAGTGTGGAACCAATAAGATGGAAGAGGTGACTGGACCACGCCCACCTGTCATCACACATCACAGGAAGTCATTCAGACAGGAAGTGATCTTCATCAAACGATTAAAATAATTTTTTATCACTTTCAACTCACCCACGTATTTACAGTTCAATGTTTACCATATTTCATTGTTTGATTCTTAGAATCCAAAACATTTAGCGAGTATGTAAATCAATAAAATGCTAAATTATTTAATATTGGAAATATGCAATACAAAAACTTCCAATTACAAAAATACAATTTACCTTTTACATTTTACATATATACATCGTATATAAACAAAAAAAAAACCTGAACAACAAAAAAACAAAAACACTCTCAACAATCCCCCACCCGCGCCCCGTGTGTGGGATATTCCCAGTTCTCCTTCCCATTTACTCTTGAGGTTGACATTTGAATGGTTACTAAAGGCCAAAATAGTATTGTATACGTTTGAAATGATTCCTCTATGATAGGGGACAGATGATAGCATGGGTTCCCATTCTTGTTGAGGTGGTAAACAGGGGAACGTGGGGAAACACTTGCAAACAAACAAATGCATAGAAGGGTGACTGTAGTGAGAAGACAAGTTGGCAAAGCTGTCAAAAACACCATCTACATATAAATGTTTAAATTACGTAATACCCTTGTCATACCACACTGAAAATGTCGAGTCCAAAAGTGATGGAGGAAATAAATGGTTATTATTTAAAGGAACCAAAGAAGATGCAGCTACAAATTTAAAACAGCGTCTAAACTGGTACCAGATCTTGCGTGTATTAAGAACCACTTGGTTATCAGAATAAAGAGAGGGTTTTGTAGGTTAAGAGGAATAAAGTTAAGCAGGTATAGAAGATCCCGACAGGATGATAGTTCCAATTTACACCAAGAGGATGCAGGAGATTTTAACCAGTAGCAAAGTTTATGGATATGAGTTGCCAAATAGTAATTCAGAAAATTTGGTAACGCAAGTCCACCACTAACTTTGCATCTCTGAAGTAACGTTTTCCGGACCCTAGGTGGTTTCCCACCCCAAATAAAAGAACCAATCAACTTATCCAGTGAGTCAAAGAAATGTTTTGACAGAATAAGAGGAATTAACTGGAATAAAAATAGAAATTTTGGTAAAATGTTCATTTTAACTACATTGATCTTGCCGATGAAAGAAAGGGGGAGGTTACCCCGTCTTTGGAAATCTGATGTAATCTTTGAGATAAGAGTAAAATTAGCAGATGCAAGGCTAGATAGGGAACGAGTGATCTTAATACCAAGGTATTAGAATCCAGATGGACTCAATTGAAAAGGTAAATCTGACTGTTGGAGATGGCATGCAGCATTATTAATGGGAAAACACTCACTTTTCTCCTAATTTAATTTATAACCTGAAATGGTGCTGAAGTTCTCCAGAATACTTAAAACAGCAGGAATAGAAAATGTAGGATTCGTAATGTATAATAATAAATCATCTTTCAATCAAATTTATATTCAATTCCATTATGTGTGATTCCTTTGAATGAGGGGGACGATCTTAAGGTAGAGGCTCGATAGCGAGTGCAAAAAGCAAAGGTGACAAAGGACAACCTTGGCGAGTACCAGGTCCAAGGGTAAAGTAATCAGAATAAACATCATTAGTATGTACACTGGCTTTAGGAGATGAATAAAGGAGACGAATCCAGGAAATAAATGTATCATCAAGTCCAAATTTGCTAACAAGTACTCCCACTCCCAGTACTATTCTGTCGAATGCCTTTTCAGCATCTAAAGATATCACTAATTCCGGAAATTCAGCGGAATGTTTAGAGTAAATTAAATTGAAAAGTGTACAGGTGTTAAAGAACAATTGATATTCCTTTATAAAACTATTTTTCTCTTCAGAAATTATATGTGGAAGCACTTTCTCTACACCAGAGATTTTCAGCCACTGTGCAGCTGTGTGCCGTGGGAAATTATGCAAAACCATCCGCGTCGTCTCCGATGCATTTCTGAATGCATACTTTAGATTACCGTAACTCCGTCCTAGTTTGAGCTGTCAGAAAAATTCAAACGGTGTCTTAAAGCTGAGACATTGCCTTTACGGTAATTTCATTCCAGCTTCTCCCTTGGGACTCCGGAAACCAGCGCCTGTGAGTGACGCGGTGGAGAGATACACACAGCAGAGCAGCGAGAGAAAACAACAAACTTTCACTGATATCTTCTGTGAATTAATGTGAGAAAGAAGTTCTTCCAGGGTGATAAAACCTCCCCTGAGGGTTAGAGGAGGCTTTGTGGTGGAAGGAGCAACTTCTGGTGAAGAAAGGTAACGTCAGACGTTTTGAATGTCTGGATGAATGTAGCTTGACTTTTCTCTAGCTAGTTTTGACTTTGGATGTCATATTGTCCGTATTGTATTGTCCTTTTGTCAAAGCTTGTATTGTGTGGTGACTTTTTCAGAACAGTGTACCAAGTATTTTTATGCTTTGTGTGTGTGTGTGTGTGTGTGTGTGTGTGTGTGTGTGCCATGCCTAAATGTCCCACACAATTCTGTGCATGCATTGTTTGATGACTTTTTTAGAATAGTGTAACATTACATGTCAGAGTTTGTCTTGTGATGAGGAATATGTGTGTAAATGCTATAAAATGACAATAAATCAATCTTGTGATTTCAGGAGAAGCTGTGGAGATGGTGGAGGTGAGGGGATGTTCACCGCAAGTCAGTGAGGGGAGGAAATCAATGCGTGATGAACCTCTTTGATCGAAATGAGATCGAATTCTGATTGCAAATCAAAACACTGCCTAAATAATTCCGGAGAAGGATTCAGTGCATATCTTTGATAAAGGTTACTTATTGCAGATATAAGTTCGTTACGTCCAGCATTCATCTTTTTATTGGCAAGAGCAGAGTAAGAAATAATTTGACCTCACAGATAACATTTGAGTGTCTCCCATAGCAGTAAATATGAAGAGTCATAATTAAAGGAGAAAAACTCATCAATTGAATTGGAAATGAAATCGCAAAATTCTTTGTCTGCCAAAAGAAGAGTTAAATCTCCAACATGGTGGGGTGGAACTATAGGTAGAAAGTTACATATCTAAAAATAAGGGTGAGTGGTCAGATATTACAATACTTGAATAGTCAGAAGAATTAACACGTGAATTAAGAGCACTGTCAATAAAAAAGTAAGCAATCCTGGAATATGAATGGTGCACCGGGGAGAAGAGAGACATTTTTTTGGTAGAGGGGTTATGAGATCTCCACAGATCGATAAGACCATTCTGTTTCATAAAATCAGAGAATGATTCAGCCATAGCAGACTGAGTCAGATTACGAGGACTAGACCAATCCAAGCTTGGGTCAAGAACACAATTTAGATCCCCTCCAAGGATCAGTTGGTGAGTATCCAAGAAAGGGATATTACTCAGCAGTCTGTTAATGAATTCGACGTCATCAAAGTTAGGGGTATATATATTTACCAACAAAACCTTTTTTTGCATTATGGTATGAGCAATTATAAGGTATCTGCCATTCCTTTTAGTAATAACATCGGTGGATGAGAACTGAAATTTTTTGTTCATTAAAATGGCGACTCCTCTAGCTTTTGAATTAAAGTTTGAGTGAAAGACTTACCCAAGGGTAATGTAACCTGTGGTGATCTTTAATACGAAGATGAGTCTCTTGTAAAAATATTATATCAGAATTTACACGTTTCAAATATGTAAAAACCTTAGATCTCTTAACAGGATTGCCCATACCTCTAATATTCCAACTAATAAATCTAAGAGGTGTGCCTGGGATCTGTATTGCCATTAATCATTTACATTAAAAAAAAACGAATGGACATAGAGAGCCGAGGTGGGACACCCTCCCTTAAAACTACCCCTTAACATAAATACCCCCAAAGTCCCCCTATAAACACAGAATAAAAGAGACAGCAGTGTTTCCCACAGTAACAAAAAGTTGTCCACAGTTGTATCGGACAACCCGGGGACTATGCAGAACAAGTCAAATTAAGAGTGAAAGAGAGAGAAAAAATATAGTATGTGAAAATATAAAATAAAAAAATTACTGCAGGCCCCAAGTCTTGTGCAAATTGAAACAGAGAGCATAAGATGAGGTAATGCTGATCTGATCTAAAGTACAAAAAGGCAACATATAGGTGTTGTTATATGACAGTATTCAGTATGATTCAAGGAAAGAAAAAAAATAGGGTGGCTGCTATAATCCAACAATAGAGATACTAATTTGATTAGTGCAACAAAAACAGAGAACCACTTATTATCATACAGGCAGATATCTAAGGCTAGTGAATCCACAAACTCTGAACAAAAATAGAGCACAGAACTGAGAAGGAACTGGAGATCACTCAGAAATCAATGTTTTGATGTAGTTACCTACTTCCTCCACTAAAACAAAGTCCTTCTCAACACCCTTGAATGTGATGCGAAGTCGAGCTGGATGAATCAGACCATGCCGAACACCTTCAATGCCTCGAAGTTGACGTATGACCTTCTTGAATGTAGTCCGAGCCGGGGTTACCTTGGCGGTGTGGTCAGGGAAGATTGAGATGGTCAGGTCTCTGACTTTGATCTGTCGGAGCTCTCTGGCATGGTGTTGACATTTTACACCATGCCAGAGAGCTCCGAAATCGGGACACAATGGCACGTGGACGATCACAAGGCTCGGGTTTGGGTTGGAGGGTCCAGCGGGACCTGTCCAAGAG
This sequence comes from Chascanopsetta lugubris, assembly GCA_016785325.1. Classification (NCBI taxonomy): domain Eukaryota; kingdom Metazoa; phylum Chordata; class Actinopteri; order Pleuronectiformes; family Bothidae; genus Chascanopsetta; species Chascanopsetta lugubris. The sequence goes on from JAFBJT010108789.1 coordinate 64,312, forward strand.
TGGCTCCTTTTCCAAATTAAAAGCTTCCTTCAGTAAGACGGCTGCAGCAGCAGTGGAGCAGGTATCAGGACCCTCCGGTACACCCACAATTCTAATGTTGTTACGTCGTGATCTGGACTCCAAGTCTTCACATTTATTTTCCAGCTTGGCTATGCTATCTGTGAGGCACTTGATAGTAGCTTGCATCTCAACAATGTCATCGGAGCGCTCAGTGAGAGCGTGCTCCATCTCTCCAACCGTACCTTTTAACTTGGACATGGCAGCATTAGTAGCAGCTTTATCATTAGCCAGCTGTGTCTTCACCTTTTGCAGGTCAAACTTAATAGTCGACAATGCATCCCCGAGAGTGCCCTGGAGTTCCTTTTTGAAAATCTCTGCAATATCTTTCCTGAGGCCAGAAGCTCGAGCTTGAGGGCGTCCATATCAGGATTAGCCTGTGGAGAGGCAGCTTCTGCAGGATCAGACGGCACATTCAAGGACGTGGTCGCAGTCTGCGGAGCAGGCCTCAGCCGAGTCTGAACAGTATTGCGAGTTTTCGCGTTTATTCCGGACATTTTACTCAGACCAGAGTTAAACCTTGACCTAAAGTACTAAGAGCTAAGATGAGACTGCATATATGAACAAAAATGCAGATGAATAACACTTAAATGAAATCGGCAGGAGCCTCCAAACTCACGTCCTTCTCCATTAGAGCTCAGCAGCGCGCCCCATCACAGTTTGAGATCAAATGAATGAGTAAGATCAAACTACTGTAAACAAAATACCTAAAATGATCTGTAACATGTCAATGGTTTTACTGCCGCCAGTCTACAGTCACACTGTAAAAAAATGACAATGACCCTTTTTAGATTTTAACACTGAAAAAATATGGTGGTGAGTTATCTACTTCCTGTTTGTGTTTTCCCAACCTTGAATCAAACTTTCCTGAATCTTAGCTTAAAGTTTGTTTGATATTACTTTTACATTGATTGTGTGTGTGTGTGTGTGTGTGTGTGCAAATGTTTTACCTGAGCAGGTGGGAGTGACATTGAACTTGAGCTCTTCCTGTACCTCAGCTTCTCCTCCTCCTCCTCCTCTTTATTTGTCCTCTCTGTCGCTTCATCGTCACCCCGGCAACAATACATCCTCACCCAGCACCTAGACTCCATGTTTTCTTCTTCCTCGTTCTATGTATGTGTTATCCTCCTCTCTCTCTCTCTCTGTCTCGCTCACTCTCTCTCTCTATTTGTCTCTCTCTCTGTCTCATGACTCACATGGTTTAGAGACGAGCAAATAGTCTCATGACCAGCCCCACTCACCCCACACTCACACAGACACACTCCTTAACAACAAAATGTATTCCTAACCATGTGTGTGTGTGTGTGTGTGAGAGAGAGAATGAGTGTGTGTTGAAAGGGTGAAATCAGTTAGAAGACTGCACTGTAAAACAATTACCATTGTTCTCACAGGTGACCTACCTCAGGTGAGAGGAGCTGTGGAGACCTGAGGAAGCCAGAGAACACACACACACACACACATTTATAGTCCTACTGTACAGTTGTAGTGTTTGTACATTGTTACTGTAGGTTGTTATATGTGTGTTCCTGTATTGTACTTCAAGTGGTATTTCAGTGATATTTGTTGTGTGTGACTGCTGAGAGGAGGCCTTTGATTGGCTGCTGAGTGTGTGAGGTCATGTGATCAGATGAAGTCAGAGCACCTGGAGGAGTGTGAGTAGCTTTGTTTGTTATTATGAAGTTGGTCTGTGTTATAAATGCCATCACCTCAGATAATGACTCCGATTTTCAATTTTATGATAAAAGATCGAAAATCGTTTTTACCAGGCTTTAAACATGTTTACTTCACATCTAAAGTTGACGATTTTAACATGGGAGTCTATGGGGATTTGTTCCCTTTTGGAGCCAGCCCCCAGCGGATACGCCATGAACTGCACGTTTTTTCACTTCCTATTGTGCCTCATCTGTCTGCTCTGGAGGATGCCCCTCATCAAGTGGATGCAGCACTGAGACAGGAAGAGGAGGAGTCATGTCAGCAGGAGGGGAAAGCCCTCTTCTTCTTTAAGAAATTCCATGTTGTTGCTTCTCTGTTTAAATTAATCACAGATTAACTGACTTTTATTCACATTTAAAATCCCAATCTTACAAATTCTAAATTCATCGAGATATTTATCACTGAACAAGGTGGATGATTCTAAATATAGATGATATAGAAATACAAGAATACTAGAATAGAATGACAGAATAGAAAGTAAGTAGAATGGCCCAGTGAACACATCATCTCATTCAGTTTTTACAGATGGTTTTATTTAACTTAACATAGAATCCAGAGTAATTTTAAATAAATTAAAACATGCAACACAATCTTTTCACCCTTGAATAATTAGTTTTTTGATTCAGTTCATCAATGATTCTGATTGGACAGGATGATTTAAGACGTGTCACATGAGCCAGGTAGTCCACACCCACTCCACCCACACACCTGGTTATGTCTCTGGACAGTTACCTGGATGACAGTCACATCAGTAAGAACGCCAGGGAGGATCAGCTGATGCTCAGGAGACATGGCCATTGAGTGCAGTTCCCCCTAGTGATAGAGGAGAGGTAGTGCAGTCTATGTCACCCTGGTGGTTGGAGTTTAAACATCAGGAAACAGGAGGTGTGAACCAAATGTCACACAATCGTCCCATCGTCAAGGAAACATGAGGTGTGTTTATTTCATGACTGCAAGCACCATCCTGATTGGGCAAACATTCACGTGAAGCTGTTGTCAGGTAGACGACCATATGGTACAAATTCCTCTTTGCCAGCAAGAGGCGTCAGAGCTAAGTCAGCAGAGTGTTGCTGCATGGCCACAATCAGGTATGACCAGCAGGGGGTGTCAGGGGCTGTTGGTGGCCAACATGGCACTGCAGTTAGCCTTCATCCTGTCAAGGCGTTTGCCAAGGTGGGCGTTACTAATCTTGAATTTGTCGATTGCGATTGAGAACCAAGCAAAGCGATGGGTGGAAAGAGGGGGGTGGGGAGGTCTAAGTATCCATGTAAATAAGCAATAATTATTTAAAAAAAACTTTCTTCTCTCTGGAGCTTCCTTTTCTCCACCTTCAGGTTGTCCTCTGTGTTCTCTGTGTTCTCTGACGCCATCTTGTGTCGAATCACCTGACCCTCCAGACATATGAACTGCACAGGTAAACAAATTTAAACCTCATTTAAATAATTCAAAGTCAAACACTTTGTGTTTATGATATTATTACGTTTTGTTCCAGAGCCAGGAATTCCTTTTCTGACTTTGCCAGTTTGTACTTGAGGTCACTGATTTTTCTGTTGGCGTCTCCTGAACTACAAACAAACAAAGAAGGCATTCAAGATGATGATGATGATGATGAAGAAGAACTGATGAGGAGGAGGACAACTGACTCTGCGGGTCCACCAGTTGAGGGTCCATCCCGTTCTCCACACTGTCCTCGTCCTCCAGGAGCCACATTCCATGGTTCCCGTCTTCTGCCTCCAGATGAGTCTTCAACTGTCTCACAACAGCTTTGATTTGATTCGATTCAGTTTTCTTTTCTTTTTGTTGAAAGTTGAAAGAAACATTTAGAGCCTGTTTGTATACAAACATCAAACGTGGAGCATGTTTGTAAGTAAACATGAAGCTGAAATATCTTTTAACCAAAGTGTCAGAGTTCAGTCAGACTCATGTTTTATTCAATGTCTGAAAATCAACATGAATCTATAAAATCACACAGTCCACTTCCTGTTTACTGTTTTTCATGCCACTCGTCATCGGTTGGTCTCTTGTCACTTCCTCCTTACAGCTTTCCACACCGTCCTCTTCCTGCTCCTTTGGGGTCTTGACTTTGTGGCTGGGACCCAATGGCGGCGTTGCTTTGATTTTTTGCTGTTGTCTGATCTGTCCATGGTGGAAACGCTTTGTTGTGACCACGGCAGCTCTGCCTCCATCAGCTTTCATCTCAACCACTTGTCTGATGTTTGACCTTTGATCCTCATCTGTGGATACAGATTTCTTGGTTCTAACATCAAAGGTGACCTCTGTCTGTCTGCTGGTTTCCATGGTGACGTGTCCTGAAACCACAGCTGAGTGAGCAGATCGGTTCTCTGCAGGTTCTGCAAAGTGTGACTCATCAAAAACAAACTCGTATTTGTGGCTGGTCGTCATCATCTCTGGGTCGTTGTCATGACACTGTTCATGCAGCTCATGTGGCGCTGCGGTTGTGACCTCTGACCTCAGCTGATCTCTGAAATCATCTGTTTGCGTTTGTTTGTCTGATTGTTGGTTAGAAACAAAATTAAGTTTCACGCTGGGTTTTTTTCCGTCGACATTGTACGGATGAAAAGTTTGTGGTGACCCAATCAGACAAGAGAATGTTGTTGGTGTTTGACGCTCGGGGGAAACCACAGGGTCATTGTCCTCTCCTGGTCTCTCCGTTTTGATTTCTTCTCTTTTATCAGGACAATTAATCTCCTGTGATGGATGTTTGTCAGGTTCTTTATTGATGGTGGTCGTCATGACGATATATTTATTTTCACTGCTGTTTATCTTCATGTGTTCCTCTTCGTCTCCTTCTGTTAAACTTTCTTCCTCTTCTCTCATCTTCACGTTTTTGTTCCACCTGGCATTGACATGTTTGTGTTTCATCTTCAGGTTTTGTGCCATCTTGTTTTTCATAGTTTGCTGTGAATCACATTTCGTCTTGATGACTTCATTGTTTGAAGTTTTGCGAAAAATGTGCCGTCGTTTTTCCTGAGGTTTTCGTTGATGTATTGCAGAAGCTGATGGTGAAGCTCTGCCCACTTTTGTCTCAATGTGTTTGATTTTTGTGTTAATCAGAAAGTCGAACTTAATTCCAATTTCGAAAAAGTGATTGATGTTACTTTCTGTCTGATCACCCTTTTTGATCACTTCCTCCTTCCTGAGCACAAGCGCTGCCTCCTTCCTGCTCCTAAACTTTGCGTTATTTCTATTTGGGTTTTTTTCTGTTTTGCATTCCTTTTTTTTGTGGCTCAAAACAATTTGCAGAAACAATTGTTTGAAAATTCTGCTGCTCTTCATCTTCCTTTTTCCCTGCAGCGGTTTATTGCCTCCTGCTGGGTGAAGCTTTCCACTCTTCCCTGAAAGACCATGAGAGACACATTTTGTTTGTTTCTTTGAGTTTATCCATTTGAATAATGTTGCGTGAAACAGGAAAGATATCGGGAATCAAACCCAAGTCAGGAAATGAAGACAATGAGTTAAAACAACATCATGATCTGCCGTCGGTCACATGATCACACATTTGATTTCAACGTGTTAGTGAATCAAACCTTTCATTTGTTTTCATCAAAAGATCTTTTCAACTCTTTCAAATGTTTTCCTCTTTCTTACCCAGCATGCTCTGCTCTCTACTGCCAGAGTCCGTGATGACATCATCAGCCTGTCCCGTCACCCCATTGGTGGAATACTCCGGTAAGAGTCTGTCTTTCTGTTGGGAAGGAAATTATCAGTCACATGATCCACCAAGCACAGCTTCTCACTTCAATCCAGTTATTATTAATCAGGTGATGGTGATAACATCACTTGGTGTGTGTGTATGTGTATGTGTGTGTGTGTGTGTGTGTGTGTGTGTGTTACTGACCGTCAACATTTCTTCAGTTTGTCTCAAAGTCTCTTTCATCTCTTTGAACTGAAACTGAAGGAAACTATGAGACTGACGCTCACGCTCCAACTCCTGCAACAGACACACACACGCACATACACACACACACACACACACACATACATACAGTTTGTTCACAAAAAGATGATCAAATTCAGAGAAAGTTTCTTATCCGTACAACTAGTTGTGACCCCCGACCTTGCTGATGTCATCATGGAGATGTCTGGCCTCCCACAGCTCCTCCTCCATGTCACTAAGCTCCTCCCTGAGCGTTTCCACTTGATACATCAGAGACGACTTCTCGTTGTGGAGTTGAATGTTAGAAACCATTGCTCTGCGGTAATGCTCCTCTACCTCCGCCAGAGAGTCCTGACCAATCATAATCATAATAGAAAGTATTGGGGGACATGTTTCGTCAAACTGATTTTGACTGTTTTGCGACCTTGTTTGGACCAATCAGAAAAGTGGCTGTAAGGTTAGCCCCGCCCCTCGACCAATGAGAATGGTGGGCAGGGTGTAAGTCCTCGTCGTCACCACGCCCCTTGGGCCAATGAGAATGATGGGTGGTCCCTGGCATAAAGTGCTGGCGTAACCCCACCCCTTCAACCAATCAGAACAATGGGAGGGTGGGACTGGAGAATTTATATATATATATATATATATATTTATATATATTAATTTCTATTGGTTAGTCGAAGGATATAAAATAAATGGGGATGAAACTTAACTGAAAGGTAAGACACACACAAGTTAGATGACACGCACACACACACACACACACACAGACACACACACACATGCACACACGCACACGCACGCACACGCATATGCACACACAGACTGAACCAATCCCTACTAGATGTCATCCCTTGACCTTAAAGAATAGACAAGATGTCCATAGTATTTAAATGAAAACAATTCAATGAGACTTTTATGTCCGCTTTATGTCTGCCTAATTTTATGTTTGTTAATCTCTTTCAGACACTGAGATCTCCAGCCTTCATCTATCTATCGAACATCAAAGTGCAACATCACAATATGGTGTGCAAACACACACACACATGCACACACTATGCAGCCATGACCGGACTCCCCCATCCCATCGTATACCCTCAACTCAGTTGTTTGGGGAGGGTTGTTACAAAAGGTCGTAGACTCACACTTTAACAAACGACCCCCCATGAAGGACAGCCATCACTACCAATTGAATTGTTTTCATTTAAACGCTTTGGACATCTTGTCTATTCTTTAAGGTCAAGGGACGACATCTGGTAGGGATTGGTTCAGTCTGTGTGTCCGTGTGTGCGTGTGTGTGTGTGTGTGTGTGTGTGTGTGTCATCTAACCTGAGACTTGTGTGTGTCTTACCTTCAGTTAAAGGTGTAGAGTAGTGTCATTTTATGCACACAAATTATTGTTTGTTATTTGTACTCATTCAACTGTTCAACTAAATATCAATAAAGAAAAAAAGATGAGCTTTTATTATTTTGAAATCACTTCATAGATTTATTTATGAAATGACAGAAAAACACAGTAAAAGAACAATGACGCATGTGAAGTCCCATCTCATCTCTAGCTCCATGGAACTGAGGTCCTGCTGAAAACAATCGCATTACTCATTCGTCATAATAATGATAATAATTTAAGATATAAAATGAACTGTTACCTTTGCTGAAGACTGTGGGCTTTTGGGACATCTGACCTTCTTCTGGACACATCTCTGTAAAAATGAAAAAAAGATTTTCAACAACGACATCACTCCAATGACAATATGACTGACAACAACAGAAGACTACAATGTAAAGAAAAACAAAGAATGTGTGTGTAGGGGGGTGCAAAGAAACAAAGTAAATGAGGCTGAGTCTATACAGATTGGTTTTGAATTAAGGATGAATAAAAGGATGAAATAACCGATGTTTTCTTAAAATGCATCATAACTCATTCTACTGTGGCAGAATATGTGTTATAAACAAATGTGACAGCACAGGATGCATTAGAAAGTAAATTACACATGCTATCCTATCATGCCGGCAGTCTTGTGCATTTGTTGACAAGCTATGTTAGCATTGCTAGCTAGCTAGCTAGTTTCATTTTCAGTGTTGTCATTTCTAAGTGGCACCTTACCTCTTCAGCAGGACAGTGGCAAATTCTGCGTCAGCAGCAAAGTTATTTGTTCTCATTAGAGTTCTCCAACATGGGGAATCTTTTCCACCGTGCACCCGTGATTTGTTCTGTTGTTGTTATTCTCAAGGGAATCCTTGAACGAATTACAACAGGCTTTCATGTTGATGTCCTCTTGTATGTACAGAGCCAAAGAAAAACAACCACTGCGCATGCGCGGAAACTCAGAAACTTGGTTGCTAAAATCTTATGTCCCTGCACGTCTCTTGTACTGTCATGGCGTCTTTACCGGAAAATAGTTTTATGGTGGTCATCCATGACGCATGTATTTTTAAATGTTTATTTTACTAATTCAAGAAACACTTTGGTTTATGTCTTTGCTTCATTACACATGTGATAAAACATAGTTTTGAACAACGATAAGATTTATTTTGACATCACTGAAAAAATGACACACTGTACCTTTAAGTTTCATCCCCCTTTACTATATATAGAAATTATATATATATACATATACATATACACACACATATATATATCACCGTTCTGATTGGTTGAAGGGGTGGGGTTACGCCAGCATTTTATGCCAGGGACCACCCATCATTCTCATTGGTCCAAGGGGCATGGTTAGGGCAGGGACTTACACCCTGCTCACCATTCTCATTGGTCGAGGGGCAGGGCTAACCTTTCACCCACTTTTCTGATTGGTCCAAACAAGGTCATAAAACTGTCAAAATCAGTTTGATGAAACATGTCCCCCCATTCTCTCTCATAATAATATCATAATGACTCTAATAATAATAGGGATGATAATGATAATACTAACTAGAAAATGCCTCCTGAGAAATTTTGATGTGGACTGCATATGTGCCGGGTTTTGCCCCTTGCAATCACCTGTGTGCATGTGCTGCTTCCAGAAGTCCTGGTGAGCACACAACCATGGCTGAAGTCCTCCATGTGTGTCATTTCTTTTGCACAGGATCATGTGTGTTAACTCGTGCTTGTTAAAGGTGCTTTGAGTTACAGTTTGTTCGCACAGAATCATGCGTGCCAACGCACACTTGCTACAGATGCTTTGTGTGTCAGTTTGTTGGCAGAGAATCATGAATTGAATTGCACTGAATTTGATGTATCATCATCATGTGACCCGAATTGGACTTATTGGCGGGCCAGATCTGCCCCCGGGCCATAGGTTGTACAACACTGATGTAAGTGAGGGTGGATGAATGAAGGATTTCAGTGTGTATCTATTCCGCTGTGTGTGTCTGTATCTGTGTAACTGAATAGGAGAGAGCAGGCCTGTAGGTATTTGTGGGGGTTGGGGGGGGGGGCAGTGTGTTTCCATACACAGTACTACTAACATTAAGAGTGACTGAGAGAAAGCAAGAGAGAATGGCTCGTCTCCCCCAGTTGCCCGTCCCCCTCCTAATCAGCTTGTGTACGACTCTCTCTGTCCCTTCTATTTGCAACTGCTGTGTCACCCTGAAATCTGAGAAATCCGTAAAAAGGGTCTTAAACAAATTGCCATAACTCAAGAACCGTCAGGAAACCCTTCTGAAGGTTTACGTGTATCATCAAATCAAAACCAAGAAATGACCAAGTAATGGCAGCTTTAAAATGTGGACTTTTCACACTTCCTTTTCACACCACCCCTCAGAAAAATGGCTGTAGCTCAAAAATGAAAAATATTTTAGTTACGCCATTTTGAAAATTTTGAAAATTATGGATTTTCATTGGATTTTTTGTTCTTCAAATGCTGTCAATGGGGCAGACACTTAAGAGTTTGATAGTTCAAAGAGCCACATTTTCTGAAAGCTGACAAGAATCCCCAAGTTTTCATAATTTTGGCTTGTCAAGTCTTAATTGAGGTCTTTATGGAAATTTGTTCGGTTAATTTTGAGAATTGTGGAAAGTTAGAGTGACTCTCGTTCTCTGGGTGAGAGAGCATCGGTGAATGGGTTTTTGTAGTGTTTTTTTGCGATTTACGCTGCTTTCGTAATGTGTACCATTTTGAAAACTACATAGTACACTTGCCCTGAAAATTTTGCACGCTTTGATATGTTTATTATATTTCACGTTTCTGTCAGGTTAATGCAACTGGACTAGGTAGGCACGCAAATTTGGAAGAATAATAAAATTATACATAAGCCTGATGAATAACAATATTTGTCGGGCGGTCGCGTTCAAGGATAACGTGTATTGATGAGGACTGACCTTGATCTCTCTGACTGATGCCTCTGTGTCCATGGAGAATGATGTGTTGCAGCTTCCTCTTCGAGATGAAGCTCCGCACAGGGAGGCCAGCGTGGACGCCGTCCTGGAGGCCTGAAAAGGAGGAGCAGCAAACCAGTGGTCTAACTCATTGATTACTTTGACTTCTGGATTGAATCTAAATGAGATTGATTGTTAGAGTCATGTTGATGCTGAGGGACCTTGTCCAGGACGTCTCTGTCTGCTTTCTCCTCCACCTGTGATACACAAACACAGAATGAAGCTGATTAGCTGTTGGATCCCTATGGTCACAGAGCTCACCACTGGAGCTGAACTCGTTCTGGACAAAGCTTGAGAGGCTGAGCCAATAAACATGCCAAGGTCCGATGGTTAGAGGGAGGGAAGGAAGGAAGGAAGGACAGACAGACATTTGATGGCTGACATTGCTCATGTTTAGAAAACCTAATTTACCAAACTGTGATGTCATCAGTTTCATTCTGGAACCATAACATGTTAATGTGTGTGCTATGTTTGTGTTGACATGATGTGTACATGTGCAAATTAATGACATCATCAAATAATTGTTAGTTACATTACAGTTACTCATTACTAATTATTTACATATTACTGATGACACACTACCAATGTTTCAAGTCTGAGGTGAGTGGAGGTTTTGACAAGTCATGTGTGGAAGAGCTGCTCAGTAAATCAAAGTAAGTTGACAGTGAGTTACTTTGTTACCTTGTGAGTTTGGAAGAGCCACAGAACAGATGACAGAGAGAGAGAGGGGAGGGGTCAGAGGTCAGAGGTGATAAAGATGGACGATGCAGATCAATAATAGATCATCAGTGAACGCTCACATGACTCAGGTTCATTCTCACACAAACACAAATTAGGACGAACGTGTTACATGAATAATTCAAGTTAAAGTAGTTTTACCACATTTCTTTACATTTAAAAAGTACAAGGAGTTTAGATGATGAAACAGTCAAAATAAATCCTGTGATTTCTCTAAATGTAAACTGTTATCAGAATATGTGTTTTGATGTCATTTGTCAGTTTGATGAGTCACAGTGAATTAAAGACAAAAAGATGAAATCAGCAAACTGTGACAGTGCGCATGTAAACAAATCATCTACCATTTATTTATAAAGAAAGGTTTAAATTAAAGTTACTCACCAGCTCTGCCATGACCACAACACACTCAACACATTCACCAAGTCTGACCTTTGACCCCAACCCCTGACCCTGCTCTGTCTCAACTTTATTTAATCAGCAGGAGATGACAACATCCACACACACACACACACACACATTAGTTTAGTGTTTGCTGTGAGACGACACTTCACATAATGCAACAGAACAAGAGTCAACATATCAGGACATGTTGACATTGCAACAAATTTCAAAATAAAAGCCTCTTCACCCCCCTTCTGTTGACTCTCTAGCTCATTCATCCTGATCTCTTAAGCCTCCACCCTTGCAACTCGCCAGCCGCACCTCTGCCTGACACACACACACATACACACACCAATAATTATCAAAAATGGCTGCTGTTCACTCATTAACAACTCATTACTAATTGGACTTCATCAATCAGTGGCAAAGTGAGGACAGGAATAATTGAAATATATGATAATGTACAAATTGTAAATGGACTCAAATGTATTTATCATAAAAGATTACATAAAATAAAGTTTCTAAAACGTAGAATATTTCAAATGAGATAAACTAAAGGTAATAGATGATTTTAAATGGATAAAATAATTTAGAAATGATTGACTTTGTTTTGTCCTCCAACAGGGGGCATCTGTGTATATGTCCGCTTGTTCCGTGGAATGTGAACAGTCCACCTGTCTTCATACCAGGACACACACCTGTGGTCACCGTGACAACAAGGAGACAGCTGAGTCACCCACTGAGGAGCTGACGGCACCACAGATGATTCAAAAGGTTTTTATTCTTTAACAGAAACGTTAATTCAAACCTGAGCCAAAGATAAGAAGTTGACGAATGTAACCAATGATAAATTAATCTAATCACTTCCAGTTTTCTCACAGAATAAAAATGAACCATTCAAACTTTTAGAACATGGAGAATCAGACACCACAGAGGAAGAGGAGTGACATTCCACAGTCCGTATGCTGGTCAACACAACACATCGGCACTATTTACACACACACACTGACAACTTATGATCATACACACACACATTGAGGGTTGGTATCATGTAAGACCATAAAACATAAAAACGCAAAAAAAACAAATCTCGATGTGATAAAATGAAACTATCATTTACTGTAATAATAGTTTATTATTATATTATATAATACCAATTAATATTAAGATTATTATTGTGCTTTTGTTATTTTGCCTTCAATTGGTTTTTTAGGGATAGTTTTTATTGTTTTAGTGTTTGTGTGAATTCTGGAGTTCTGTTTGTGTATACACTAAAATCTTTATGGACAGACGTCATCACTGTGTGTGTGTGTGTGTGTGTGTGTGTGTGTGTGTGTGTGTGTGTGT
>JAFBJT010108789.1:78401-103572 GCA_016785325.1 Chascanopsetta lugubris
CACACACACACACACACACGCACACACGCACACACACACGCACGTGGGCACATACACCATAAGAGGAGTTGCAGCAGTAGCAATTGTGAAAGGGCACAACAATTTCTGTGTATCTGTCCTCACACAGTCCAGATTTTCACAATAAAAGCTGACAAGACTGGTATTTTTGTTTACATCTAAAATTAGTTTGAACAAATTACAAATCAAATTAAGTTGAGACATCTGTGGTGGAAATTTTAAAGGATCACTATTATTTTATGCTTGTGTGGAACTCTTTAGCTTGTTAATGTGTTATTCATAAGATAGTCTTTGTAGGTTAATTTCTAACCCTTGTTGGAAACATGTTTTGATGAGAATCCTTTTCCCAGACAGTAAACCCCTTATCTGTGTGAGATTCCCCCTTTCTGGAGAATATCACGAAAACCTCCTCCTCTCAGAGATCACAGATGGTTAACCCCTGCAGGGACGGAGACAATAGCATCTGTTGACAGAGCAAGATATCAAAGCACCCCTTCTGGAGAAGCAATTTGTTTATTGCCTGAGTCGGACACTGTGATGTGGCAGGGGGCATTTACTAAAACTACTCTCTGCCGTGTGGTTCTGTGTGGTGTGCCCTCTCTGGCCAGAGAATAAACTTTTTGATGCAGGCAACTTTCTTCAGTCTTTTTCCTTGACTCCAGGCAGAAAGGAAATTTCCGCAACAAGTGTAAAAGAGTTGGATTCAACTTCCTGTTCAATAAGTAAGAATAATATTGATCCGATTCAAATGATTGTTTTTGTTAGTTTATGTATTCAACTAGTTAAATAAAACATATCGGATAAATTAAATTTGATTTAATTGCGATTTAACTGTGATGAGCCCAGAGATGAAGATGTACTCAAACTTTTACAGTGTGTGTATTGTTATTGCACATTCTATGTAACATCCATTGCACGTCTTTCCATCCTGGACCCACATTTTTTTTTTGGGGGGGGGGGGGGGGGGGGGGGCCCTAGTTTTTCCTTACCCTTCCTTAACGGACAAAGTTAAAGTTGTGTTAATGAGTTTGTTAAAGCGCTGGGGCGTAGAGCTTGACAGAACACTGTCTTTCAAACAACACCTGGAGAGTGCCAGAGCAAAGACCCCCGCCCGTACTGCACTCATGCCGGCTAGCCGGTACAACATGGGTAAAGGGTGTTACCCACCAGGAAGTTAATGCTGTGTTAATGAGTTTGTTAAAGCGCTGGGGCGTAGAGCTTGACAGAACACTGTCTTTCAAACAACACCTGGAGAGTGCCAGAGCAAAGACCCCCGCCCGTACTGCACTCATGCCGGCTAGCCGGTACAACATGGGTAACCACGACGAGGACACTGCGCATCTCCACCAAAGCCCTGGTCTTTACCGCTGCTGTGCCCCAGTATGGAGCCATAGTCCCCACATCAGAAAGCTTGACACTGCCCTCAACGATGCCTTACGCACTGTCTCTGGATGCGTACGAGCCACCCCAACCTACCAACTACCTGTTCTAGCTGGAATCGCCCCAGCCGAGGTCAGACGGGAGGGAGCCACACTGGCTCTTGCTCGGAAGGCAGAGATGAGTGAATCCCACCTCCTCCACAGGACCATCACGGAGAGACCGCAGCGTAAGTGCATTAAATCCCAGCCTCCCTTCGCCATACATGCCCAGGAACTGCTCAGGACCACACCAGCTGACACTAGCAGAGCTTCCTGGGTCATGGAAAGGTGGAGGGAACAGTGGAGAGCAGCAGAACTATCCAGGCTCCACCGCTACATTGAGGATCCGACAGTAGTCCCTGGTGACCACCTACCCCGAAAGCAGTGGACAACCCTCAACTGCCTGAGGACAGGCGTGGGACGTTTTGCAGAATCAATGAAGCGGTGGGGCCTCGCAGACAGCACCCACTGTGAATGTGGAGACCCTATGTTTTGATCACGTCCTGACCAGCTGCTCCAAACACCGGCCACCAAATGGTGATCTAGGACTAACGAACCTGGACGACGAGATGCTACAATGGCTTGCTACAACAGAGCTGAGGATCTGATCTTATGACTACGCAAGAAGAGTTTGTTAAATATGTTGACCTTTAAGTTCTTTCAATTTGGATTTGAATCAACAAGATGAATTAAAGATGGAATCATCATCAGTTTATTGATCAGAACAATTCAAACACACTCTGAAACCATTGACAGATTGACTGATGGCAGTGATCAGAAAAGCTATAATCAATAAACAGAAAGCAGAATTTGTATCTGATTTGAAAAATATCTGTGTACATCAACATAAAGTTGACATGTTTAAGATTTCTGTTTATTTAGATTTATTTTAACTGATTCTAATAATTCAAACTTGTTTTGAATAAATGTAATTTTTAACTGAACATCATGTTGATTAAACATGAGATTATACATTTTTTACATAATTCTAAAAATGTTTATTTTCCAAATTCTTGGCCACGCCCCCTCAGTCATCTAAATAATACACAATGATTTCATTTCCCTCAAAATGAACAAATATGTTTAACTTTGTAACTTGTGTTGGAAGGGAATTTAAACTGTATAAATATAATTAACACACTTTGAGGTTAAAATTATATCCATTAAACGTTCCATTTTTTTATGTTTTGATCCGGCTCCGCCTCTTCAGATAATTGACTTGATTGACAGACTGATTGACCACTTTTCATTCTTTCTCTTCAGATGTTGTCATGTGTCATGTCGTGTCGTCATGTGTTGTGTTGTGGGGATGTCATGTCGCCATGTGTTTGTGTCGTCATGTGGATGTGTCATCAAATGTTGTGTTGTGTGGATGTCATGCCCTCATGTCATCTGTCTGAAGGCAAACAAATGATGTTTATGTCGTCATTTGTTGTGTCATGTCTTGCTGCGGTGTGTTTGTGTTGTGTTGCTGTTGTTCAGTACAGGTTGTGTGTTTTCCACTGAGCTCCGTTTGTTCCTGCAGAAACAAACAAAATGAAAACAGGTTTATTCAAATGTCAGCAGATATTTTTATTCTTGTGTTAATGTTTGATTTGTTTGATGTCATGTAAACGGTGAACGTGTTCCATGTAATCATCAGTAATCAATGATCATCAGTAATCAATAATCATCAGTGATCATCAGTAATCAATGATCATCAGTAATCAATGATCATCATTAATCAGTGATCATCAATAATCAATCATCATCAGTAATCATCAGTAATCAATGATCATCAGTGATGTGAAAGTAGTGTAAAGAGTTTCTCACTGGTCAGATCCTGAGTGGACTTTTTCCTCTGAGATCCTGAAATCTGAAAACAAAGCTCAGACTTATTCACATCATCATCATCGTCATTATTATTATTATAATTCAAACAATTCATTGTAAATTGTACAAACAACAATAACCATGATAATCTGAATAAAAGGATATGAAACCTTCTTCTTGGAGCTGGCGGCGCTCAGGGCTGCAATCTTACTCTCGATGTCTGAAACCTGACAAGACAACATCAAACACAGCTGAGCTCTTTGTTTACACAATATTCAAACGTTGTGTCACTGTGATGGGAAATGTATGATGTCACTGTGTTTTTCTTATATAAATCAATGTGTGTGATTCTGTGTTGCAGGTTGGACTGTAGGTGGCGCCACCTCGCTCTCTGCGCTCTGGACTCGGGCGGCCGTTAGCGCCACCACGTCCTCCAGCTCTGACAGCTCCGAGTCCGTTGTGCCGCCAAAACGATTTTTGGCGCTCTGCTCCAGTTTTCGAAGTTTAGTCTCCAGTTCGTATGACTGACCGGCGGTGATGTACACCTGCACAGGTAAGACATGCACCTGAGTCACCAGAGGGGGTGCTAGCTAACATGCTACCACAGCTGTGATCATGATGGAGACACGACTGAGTTTCGTTTGACAACAAACTGACGTGGGAAGAGCTTCAGATTTGACCTGATGAATGATTTCAGATGTTTTTTGTCCATTCAGCTGAAGTTGCTGTAACGCTCAGTGTGTTGTGACAGACACTCAGACGTGCTGATTGACAGGTAGGTCAACTGTGGGTGGGAAATCTGAGGCCATCTACACATTGATGTCATGCATCAGATGTGGCAGGGGGCAGAGCAAAGTTTGACCTTCACACAGACGTTAGGAGGATGTGCAGTCAATGTTAGAATCTTACGTTTTCCTCAAGTTCCCTGAACGCATCATCGGTCTGCTTTACGTCAGTCCCTACTACGTGTACGCGCTCGCCGGCCTCCGACAGGCCGCACTCCACCATTGCCTTTTCAGTGGCGTTAATGGTTCTCAGGACCTCAGTGCTGAGGTCACATAGGGCGGCGGCGGTGGATCTCTGAAAGCCATGTAGAGGGACAGAGGTTAGCACTTGCAACACCACATGTGAACCTGAAGCAGCCACCCAGCCAGGACCTGAACCTGAACCTGAACCTGAACCATGTCATGTCCAGTGGTCAGGATCCGTCTAACGTCTGGACCCAAAGACAAAATGTCTGTTTGTCATATTTAGTGTTTGATTAGTATTTGTTTGATCTGATCTGTGGTCCAAGTATGATCTCTGCTTCAGTCCACATTCAACCTGCAGCAGGAAGTTAAATGGAAGCAGGAAGCAGCCTGTTAGTCAGGAGGAAGTCATGCAGCGTCTCTTTGACAATAAAATGTCCCATCGCAGACGTTCAAACTTCACAGACTCAAAACTAAAAAACCCTGACATGATATTTCGTTTCATGTTTATGAATTATAGATTATCTGTGGCCTCAGTAACACGGAGCACTATTGAGATTTATACAGTCAAGTTTATTTGGAAGTTCAATATAAAATGTAAATGTATCAATGGTATAGAAATAATGAATATAAATGATACATCAAAGTAGATTTTGGAGTCTGCAAAGTGATCTGTGACCCTTGACCTGTGACCAACCTTCTGGGCCTCGGTCGGGGCCTCATCACTGGATGAGCTGAAGCCTTTGTCCATCAGAGCATTGAGGGTGGACGGCGCTGGTGGCGCTCCACGGGCGCTGGACGCACCTTTGCTCAGTAAGAAGGTTTTCTTTCCTCCCTCGTCGTCCGACGACAGACCTTTATCGCTCAGGTTTCCCGCCAACTCACTCAACTTCCTGCGCAACTTCTCCTCCTCGTTGTGCGGCGGCGGGCCGGACTCCTGAAACACAAAGACACGGCGTGTGGATTTGATGTCGATGCTGATCAGTGATCAGCTGATAAATTCTGACCTCGTCACCCGGCACCATCTTCTCCTCCAGTCGAGTCAGCAGATTCTCGATGGCCGACATCCGTTTAGTCAACTCGTTGATCTACAACAAACAACACAACGGCAGCTCACTGTCTGTGTCATTCATCCCTGCTCTCTGATTGGTGGCTGACTCTTACGGGCGGAGCTTGTCCCACGTTTTCCTGAGACGATGCACGGCTGTTCTTGCGGCGGTGGGGGGGCTGCTGGTACATGGGGGGGTACCTCTGAAACTCCTCCTCATCCGATGTGTCCACATACTGTTGCCTTGCAACCGAGGAAGTGATCCTTGACAGAGAGCGAGTCCGAACCATCCGGTTCTCACTGTACTCCTCTGATCACACACGGTGCACATATGTTGTACTTCACACATACTGCATGTATTTACATGTGCACATGTATGTGCAGCAGCACCATGGAGGATTGTAGTTGGACTGTATGTATGTGGTGTGTAGGACTGACCGGGCTTCATGGCATAGCGGTCTAGACTCCTCCTGCGGTTGCCACAGTGATTGTGCATCTCATGGTCCACGTCCACGTTCCTGTGAAATCGGTCGTCTTGCATCTGTTGAGGAAACGAGTCAATTGACATGATAACAGGAAGTCAAAGCTGATTGGTTCATAGAGCATGAGACTCTGTGAGTGTGTGTGGGTGTGTGTGTGTGTGTGCGTGTGTGTGTGTGTGTGTTGCCTGTGTGGATGGTCGCCTGGAATGAGGGAAATAGTCCTCGGAGTCGAAGTCCAGTGGGTGAACAGACAGCAGACGTTTACTTTTCCTCATCTGATGACAACAATGATATAAATACTGGGTTCAGTCTGAGTGTTGGGCTGTTGTGCAGTGACAGTTTGGTTGTTGTTGTTGTTGTTTACCACTTTGTAGCACTGTTCCTCGCCCTGCTCGTCCTCAGTAACGTTGTACATGTCTGAGGAAAAAAACACACCAGCGTCACTTCAACCTGAAGTCATGTGACCCACATCAGCTGACTGATCACAAACTCACAGTTCCTCACGTCCGGCATACTCTGAGTGTCGTCATCACGGCAACCTGATTCCATAGATAACATGGCATCATCAACAACTGCAGACTGTCAGATCAGAGAGGTGACTGATGGGTCAGACATGTGACTGACGGGTCAGACAGGTGACTGACAGGTCAGACAGGTGACTGACAGGTAAGACATGTGGCTGACGAGTCACACAGGTGACTGACGGGTCAATCAGGTGAGTGATGGGTAAGACAGGTGACTGACAGGTCTGACAGGTGACTGATGAGTCAGACAGGCGAGTGACAGGTCAGACAGGCAAGTGACAGGTAAGACAGATGACTGATGCGTCAGACATGTGGCTGACGAGTCACACAGGTGACTGACGGGCCAGGGAGATGACTGACAGGTTAGATGGGTGACCGACAGGTCAGACAGGTGACTGACAAGTCAGACAGGTGGCTGACTGGTCAGATGGGTGACTGATGGGTGAGACAGGTGAGTGACAGGTAAGACAGGTAACTGACGGGTCTGACAGGTGACTGACAGGTCAGACAGGTGACTGACAGATGAGACAGGTGTCTGACGGGTTAGATAGGTGAGTGATGGGTCAGACAGGTGATTGACGGGTAAGATAGGCTACTGAAGGGTAAGATAAATGACTTGTGGGTAAGACAGGTGAGTGACGGGTCTGACAGGTCAGGCAGGTGAGTGACAGGTAAGACAGGCGGCTGACAGGTGAGACAGGTGAGTGACAGAAGAGGACTCACCGTCTCCGTTCAGTCTCTTGTACAGTGACCTCATGACCTTGGCACTGCCGAAGCGTTTGAACCGGTTTCTGACGTTGTCATGATACCAACCCACTGTGCCGATCTTCAGCACCCTGTGAGCACAACATCACACTGACCATCATCTGCTTATGTGGGCGGAGTCTATCTATTTTATGGACAGGGTCTGGTTGACACTATGGGCAGAGTCTATCTACATTGTGGACAGGGTCTGGTTGACACTATGGACGGAGTCTATCTACACTGTGGACAGGGTCTGGTTGACACTATGGGCGGAGTCTATCTACATTGTGGACAGGATCAGATTGACACTATGGGCGGAGTCTATCTATTTTCTGGACAGGATCAGATTGACACTATGGGCGGAGTCTATCTACACTGTGGACAGGGTCTGGTTGACACTATGGGCGGAGTCTATCTACATCGTGGACAGGGTCTGGTTGACACTATGGGCGGAGTCTATCTACATTGTGACAAGTCATATTGACCTGTCAGCCATGTTTGACACTATGGTCGGAGTCAGGATCTGGTTAATATTGTACAGCTGGCATTGTGAAGAGGTTTTGAGCCGTCAGTGTGGGCGAAGTCTTACCTGGTCATGCGGCAGTTGTCGCAGACCCAGCCATGCTCCTTCTTGTTGTAGCGGCTGCAGGACTTACAGGTGAACATGTGACAGTCCAGACACTGACGTTTACTGTTGACCAGGAACTTAAAGGGCTGGAGGCAGCGGATACACAGAGAGTCTGAGACTTTACTCTCATTGCCCAGCAGCTCCCGCTTTGTGTCCTCCTTCTCTATCTTCGTCTTCAGGTCACTGACACAACACACCACACACATCCATCACCAACTCTGTTACACTGACATGACCACTGACATGACCACTGACATGGCCATGGCATGACCACTGACATGACCATGACATGACCATGACATAACCATGACATGGCCATGACATGACCATGACATGACCATGACATTGACCCCTGACATGACCCCTGACATGACCACTGAGATGACCCCTGACATGACTACTGACATAACCATGACATGACCACTGACATGACCATGACACGACCGGTGATATGACATCACCACTGACATGACATCCCCATGACATGACCACTGACATGGCCATTGACATTACCACTGACATGACTACGACATGACCACTAATTATGACCACGGACATGACCTGACTCTCATTCTCCTTTAATGTTCAAACAGTAGCTCTAACGCCAGGATGAATCTGATTAGCCAGAGGTGGGCAGGGTTAAATGTGATTGGCCAGAGGTGGGCAGGGTTAAATATGATTGGGCAGGGTTAAATGTGATTGAACGTGGCACATTTTGGTCCAGTGATGTCAGCTATGTGACATCATGAGTGTGAGATCATCAGTGCTACTAGTTGCCATAATGATAATGACACAGACTGATTTGAATATTCAATTATTCAATTGTCAGTGATCAGGAAAGTGTCTGCGTGTGTGTGTGTGTGTGTGTGCGTGTGTATGCGCATGCATGTGTGTGTGCGTGCGTATGTGTCTGGGGGCTTTATAGTAAACACTGGCATCTTTGTTCACTTCCTGTTTTCTACTCTGACGCCATGTGACTCAGACATGATCAATCTGATCATAAAAAACAGTCATTTCTTTCTCATTTCTAGCCCCGCTTCCATGACATCACCAACAGGAAGTGAACTTCAGACCCCCTCACCTCTGATCAACCTCTACATGGTCAACATGTGATGAACACGCGTGTGTGAACGTACCAGAGTCTCTCCTCCTCCGTCTTCCGGAGGTTAAAGTCTCGTTGAATCACCTCCCACACATGTTTGGCTTCTTCGTCTGTCAGACGAGAAAGATCCAGTTTCCTCTCCATCGCCACCAACTGACCACTGTGACAACTACCTGTGATATACCACATAATATCACTATCATAATAATCATAGCACTGGTTACCGTGACAGCCGTGTTTCCAATGCAGTTTTAGTCTCATCAAGTTAATCTGATGAGATAAACATTTGTAATGTGAGAAACAAGTTAGATTAAATTTAGATTAAGATTAATTTAAATGTGAACACAACATCACAGTGATGTCACAGTGATGTCATGGTGTATAGCTGACAGATCAGACCTCTGGTGCATGATGGGAAACTTTTTAAATAGAAACTGAAAAACAAAATAATGTGTTCATTACAAATAACGTTAAGACTGTTCACCTACCCTGAAAGATGTTTTTTTTATTTTTAGATTTTATTTACTGATAAGAGAATCCAAGTTTTCATTTGTTCAGGAAAACAATGAAATCATTATAAAAGATTAAAAAGATCACTGTTGAATAGAAAGAATATAGAAATGAGAGAAGGTAGAAGTTTGATGAATTTGGTGTTGCCACGCCCTGATGATGTCATCACAAAACACTGTTTTAAAAACATCTGACATCAACTTTCACAGCTTGCATCAGATTTTCATAATAGAATAGAATAGAAATATTATAAGAATTAATATAAGACAAAGGTTTCAGTTCCAAAAGAACAATGAAATGAAAAAGTTGAATCCTGAGTTTTATGATCACAATCGTGAAGACAAAAAGTGAAATCAGCTGATTGACTGTAAAAATAAACCTGCATTCAGTTAAATTAAATAAGTTTCGAAATGGAATTAAAGAAAACTGACTGACCTGTTTCCTCCTGCGTCGTCACAACGATCTGACGAGAACATCCCAGATTCCACTGAACGACTCTACTGAGTCACATGATCACATGATCATCATCCTCCTGACACACACGCACGCACACGTAACACACACACACACACACACACACACACAGAGCATAAATGTGATTTGATGTGGAATAACACCATAAAGTTCCACATTTTCTTAAGTGGTTTTAGAATATCAAATTACACCATCAGTCAGATTGTGTCATACAATTACAAAGATAGCGTAATGTTATGTAAATGATCATTAAAAAACATAACCTTATCAAAATAAATGGATGTTTTAGGTGAGTTTTATTTAAACAGCAATAATACACGCACACACTCTCTCAGTGAGATGTTCTTACTGACTGTGACCACAGGAGGGCACTCAGACAAAATAGTTTGTTAGATTTGTTAGAGTTAAATAAAAATATTATTCTGATTATTGTCCTCCAAACAGAGAAGGTGCTGGTGAGCAGCCTGACAGACAGGAAATGGTGGATGCTTGTGCAGGTGAGGAAGAAGATGCGGCGGGAGAAGTTGAGGCTGTAGATCCAGTGTGTGACTTTACAGATGATGATGCCAAATCGCCAGCGACCTCCCTGCAGCAACGGCCACGCCCGCACGGCCAGTGTGGTCACCACACACCGGTCAGCAACCGCCACATTCACCACAAACAACGGACCTGGAGGAAGACTGACCACACCCCCACACGTCAGCGTCTCCACACAAGACAAGTTGTGGGGGTCAGGTTCAGCTCCTCCCACGTTTTCACCAGTTCATTTAGGTTGTTTGAGCTCAGACTCAAAATGATTGTGTTGCCTTGGATGACAACTTGAGAATATGTGAAGATGAGTCACAACCTGAAAGTGTCATATCATTGACCCTTGATCACGTGACATCAACTGACATCACTGACCTTTACAGTGGTATTTGAAGGTTTGTAAAACTTTATTTAATCCGAATTTCCTTACAGACTGTGGTATTTGATGGTTTGTAAAACTTTATTTCTTCAGAATTCATTTACAGACAGTGGTATTTGGAGGTTTGTAAAACCTTATTAAATCAGAATTTCTTTACAGTCGTATTTGAAGGTTTGTAAAACTTTATTGAATCACAATTCGTTTACAGTGGTATTTGAAGATTTTTATAATGTTATTTAATCAGAATTCATTTACAGACAGCTGTATTTGAAGATTTGTTAAACTTAATTTAAACAGAATTGGTTTACAGACAGTGGTCTTTGAAGATTTGTAAATATTCAATCAGATTTGTTTTACAGATTGTGGTATTTGAAGGTTTGTAAAGCTTTATTTAATCAGAATATATTTACACACAGTGGTATTTGAAGATTTGTAAAAACTTTATTCAATCAGAATTGATTTACAGACAGTGGTATTTGAGGGTTTGTAAAACTTTATTTAATCAGAATTAGTTTACAGTGGTATGTGAAGATTTGTCAAACTTGATTTAATCAGAATTCATTTACAGACAGCAGTATTTAAACATTTGTAAAACTTTATTTAATCATAATTTGTTTACAGACAGTGATATATGAAGTTTTGTAAAACTATTTAATCAGAATTAATTTAGACAGTGCTCTTTGAAGATTAGTAAAATTTTATTTAATCAGAATTTCTTTACAGACAGTGGTATTTGAAGGTTTGTAAAACTTTATTTAATCATAATTTGTTTACAGACAGTGATATATGAAGGTTTGTAAAACTATTTAATCAGAATTAATTTAGACAGTGCTCTTTGAAGATTAGTAAAACTTTATTTAATCAGAATTTCTTTACAGACAGTGGTATTTGAAGGTTTGTAAAATTTTATTTACACGGAATTGGTTTAAAGACAGTGATATTTGGAGGTTCGTAGAACTATTTAATCAGAATTCATTTACAGATAGTGGTCTTTGAAGATTTGTAAAACTTTATTTAATCAGATTTGTTTTACAGATAGTGGTATTTGAAGGTTTATAAAACTTGATTTAATTAGAATTTGTTTACTGTGGTATTTGAAGGTTTGTAAAACTTTATTTCATCATAATTTGTTTACTGTGGTATTTGAAGGTTTGTAAAACTTTATTCAATCAGAATTGATTTACAAACAGTGGTATTTAAGGGTTTGTAAAACTTTATTTACACAGAATTGGTTTACTGACAGTGATATTTGGAGGTTCGTAGAACTATTTAATCAGAATTCATTTACAGATAGTGGTCTTTGAAGATTTGTAAAACTTTATTTAATCAGATTTGTTTTACAGATAGTGGTATTTGAAGGTTTATAAAACTTGATTTAATTAGAATTTGTTTACTGTGGTATTTGAAGGTTTGTAAAACTTTATTTCATCAAAATTTGTTTACTGTGGTATTTGAAGGTTTGTAAAACTTTATTTCATCAGAATTTGTTTACTGTGGTATTTGAAGGTTTGTAAAACTTTATTCAATCAGAATTGATTTACAGACAGTAGTATTTGAGGGTTTGTAAAACTTTATTTAATCAGAATTAGTCTACAGTGGTATATGAAGATTTGTCAAACTTGATTTAATCAGAGTTCATTTACAGACAGCAGTATTTAAACATTTGTAAAACTTTATTTAATCAGAATTTGTTTACTGTGGTATTTGAAGGTTTGTAAAACTTTATTTCATCAGAATTTGTTTACTGTGGTATTTGAAGGTTTGTAAAACTTTATCTCATCAGAATATATTTACACAGTGGTATTTGAAGATTTGTAAAACTTTATTCAATCAGAATTGTTTTACAGACAGTGGTATTTGAAGATTTGTCAAACTTGATTTAATCAGAATTAGTTTATAGTGGTATATGAAGATTTGTCAAACTTGATTTAATCAGAATTCATTTACAGACAGTGGTCTTTCTAGATTAGTAAAACTTTATGTAATCAGAATTTATTTACAGACAGTGGCATTTGAAGGCTTGTAAAGCTTTATTTTATCAGAATTCATTTACAAACAGTGGTATTTGAAGATTTGTAAAACTTTATTCAATCAGAATTGTTTTACAGACAGTGGTATTTGAAGATTTGTCAAACTTAATTTAATCAGAATTCATTTACAGACAGCAGTATTTAAACATTTGTAAAACTTTATTTAATCAGAATTTGTTTACAAACAGCGATATTTGGAGGTTTGTAAAACTCTTTAATCAGAATTAATTTAGACAGTGGTCTTCCAAGATTAGTAAAACTTTATTTCATCAGAATCAGTTTACAGTGGTATTTGAAGGTTTGTAAAACTTTATTTTATCAGAATTCCTTTACAGACAGTGGTATTTGAAGATTTGAAAAACCTTATTTAATCAGAATGTGTTTACAGTGATATTTGAGGGTTTGTAAAACTTAACTTAATCCGAAATCATTTACAAACAATGGAATTTGAAGGTTTGTAAAAAAAAATGATCAGAATCAGTATACAGTATACAACTTTATTGAATCAGAATTTGTTTACAGACAGTGGTATTTGAAGGTTTGTAAAACTTTGTTTAATCAGAGTTTCTTTACAGGCAGTGGTATTTGAAGGTTTGTAAAACTAATCAGAATTTGTTTATAGTTGTATTTCAAGGTTTGTAAAACTTTATTTAATCAGAATTGGTTTACAGACTGGTATTTGAAGGTTTGTAAAAGTTACTCCTAAGTGTAGGAATGAACACGTTATGTTTGAGTGTGGTTAATGAAGCGACTGTTGTTATATTTGTTGTGTGTTTCAGACACTGGAAGGGGCGCTCATCCTTCAGTGGATGCACCACCACATGACGGTCACAGACACCAACAGACCAATCAAACAGCTTGCTGAAGAGGAGGGGGCGGAGTTACACAGGTCCGAGTTGCAGCATTTGAAGGTGAAACTGGAAACCTGTGAATTATTGATCAGGTATGAAACAGATCACTGATCACATGTTTAGCAGTGTACATGGTGTGTACAGGTTTCTGTCCAGGTGTATGTACAGGTGTATGTACTGATGTGTGGTTAGGTGTGTGTATGAGTGTGTGTACTGATATGTGTCCAGTTGTGTGTACTGATGTGTGTGTACAGGTGTGTACTGATGTGCCTGCTCACACACACTTGTAACTTAAAACTTTCATCTCAGAAGAAAATCAAGATGAAGATGAAGATGATGATAATTTTATTTTGAAAGGGTTGGTGGGGGCGGCTTTACTTACCTGAGGAAACATCTGAGCCAAACGACTGAAATCACAGTCAGAGTATTTCAGACACTGACGGTACGTCATCCCACCTGGAAACATACACAAACTTGTCATGTTTAGATGTACAGGTTTAAAGCGTGTCCAGGTGTGTAGATGTACAGGTGTACAGTGTGTCCAGGTGTGTAGATGTACAGGTGTAAAGTGTGTGCAGGTGTGTAGGTGTTCGTGTGTACAGGTGTACTGTAGGAGTACCTCTCTCGTTGACCGTCAAACAGGCGTCATCATAGCTACAGTCTCGTTCTTTGGAGCAGCTCCCTGTGTAATCTTTACAACTGTAACAACGAATGGCTGATCCTGGAACAACAAAACACACAGTTAGCCTAGCATTATATCTTGGAACACACAGTTAGCTTAGCATTCTGACTGGGAACACACAGTTAGCTTAGCATACTGACTCTCTGAGCTGAGAGACTGAAGACAAACAGCCTGGGTTTGTCCACACAATGCATCACTTGTCAATTGGCAAAGTGTGTGTGTATGTGTGTGTGTGTGTGTGTGTGTGTGTGTGTGTGTGTGTGTGTGTGTGTGTGTGTGTGTGTGTGTGCCCTCACATAACCTCTTAAGTCAATCTTCACACACACATTCTAATGGGGACATCAACAGCTGACGCAACCATTCACACGATAAGAAAACGAACAAAGTAGTGTTTGAAGTCAAAATGTTCAAGCTTAAGAGAGAAGAATCACTGACATCAATCACAGTCTCAAATGTAAATGAATCAAACATACCCAGTCCCATTAGAGCTGAGCCGATCAGCACACACATCCACAGGGAGCGCAGCATTTTCACTTTTCAACCAACAACAACAGACGACAATGTACTCAACACGACCTCCACACAACACTGATATCTGCTCTGCTGGCTGACAGAACAGAGGCCCCGCCTCCCAAGGGGAGGGGCCACTGAATCCTTCAGAGCAAATAGCTTGTTAGAAAAATTACTTTTGAAAAAATGTATTTGCAAAAAAAAGTTGTTTGTTTTGAAGTTTAAATGAATTTGAATTATACAATTGAAAAAAAAAATCACAGGATTAAAATTCTTGATGGTTAAAGTCTTTAAATTTGGATGTGTTTGTTTTTGTTGTAAGGAAGTCGTCTTTGTTTTTGAGTTGGACTTTTGTCTGTTTTAGTTTTGAATATTTGGTCTTTTGTTCTAGTTGTTTGATCTTTGTCGTATAGTCTCTGTTTGTGTTCATGTGTCTATTTAGTCTTTGTGGTTTTTGTCTTTGCAGTTTAGAGGCTATTTTTGTTACGAGTGTTGTGATTTAGAGGCTTTGAAATTTAGTCTTTGGGGTTTAGAGTCTTTGTTGTTTTGGGTCTTTGTTGTTTGGGGTCTTTATTGTTTTGAGTCTTTGTTGTTTAGAGTCTTTGTTGTTTAGAGTCTTTGTTGTTTGGGGTCTTACTTGTTGAGAATCTTTGTTGTTTGGAGTCTTTGTTGTTGAGAGTCTTTGTTGTTTGGAGTCTTTGTTGCTTGGAGTCTTTGCTGTTTGGGGTCTTTGTTGTTTTGAGTCTTGTTTTGAGTTTTTGTTGTTTTGATAGTCTTTGTTGTTTTGAATCTTTGTTGTTTGGAGTCTTTGTTGTTGAGAGTCTTTGTTGTTTGGAGTCTTTGTTGTTTGGAGTCTGCTGTTTTGGGGTGTTTGTTGTTTTGAGGCTTTGTTGGAATCAGAAACTACGTTTTCTGTTCACCTCAAGGTTCTTGCAAATCTGACCATGCTAACATTAGCATTTGGTCAGCAGCAACATGCTAATATCAGGTGTGTGTGTGTGTGTGCACGCATGCCTGTGTGTGCACGCATGCGTGTGTGTGAGTGATGACCTGATGATGACAGCGATGGCAGCGGCGGCAGTAAAGACACTGTGTTGTGCAGAAGAAACGTTGTTTGTTTCTCCGAAACAAAGAGCGTCAGTGTAGACTTGAACAAAGACGAGGGCTAAGGTCAACATGATATCAACAGATCAGCTCTGCTCCATCAGTCACACCACACAGTCACCCTCATCATCTTCATCGTCATATTAGCATCAGATTATATTTATTTCGAATACTTAACAAAAACAATAACAATAATGATATTATCAATCTTCACCTCTGACCCTGTCCTTTCGTCATCAAACAGGTGAAAAAGAAACGTGCCTCCACCTGAAGAGCAGCTGCTGTTGTCACTGATGATGTCACTTTTCTGCTGACTGATGATTGGTCCCCTCTCAGCAGGTGATAAACGAAACCTTCATCATTGATTCATCGTCTTCATCAATAATTCATCATTGAACATTTGGTTTTTATTCTGGGACAGGAGCTGCAGGTCGGTCTGTTTGTGTTTGATTCTTATTGTTTACCCTTGCATGTTTGTATTGTTTACTCATATGTTTTTGTTTATTTCTTAGTGCTTCCTTCTGATGTTTGTTTGTGATTGTTTAATGTTGCCTTGTCCTGAAGTGTGATGTTGACTCAGAGGACAGTGGTCACTCCCATAGAGTCATTCAAACACACAATGTCAACACTAACAGTAAAGTGAATGTAAACATGTGCATGTGTATATACTGCACACACACAGAGCATGGTGTATATACTGTATGGAAAGAAAACCTTGGTGTTTTTTCTCTTTCAGACTGGTCGTCATGAATCTGGACGTCATCGGTAAATTCACCTGCTCTTCTGTTGCACTCTCGGTTCAATTAGTGATTTTTTTGTGAACTTCCTGTTTCCTGTTCAACAGAAGGCCTGAATGAGATCCGTCCGTCAGTATATCGAGTTGCTATGAAGCTACTGTCTCTGCAGAGGCTCTGTCACTGTGAGGACACACACACCAACACCATCAACACATCGTCACCATCAACACACCATCAACACAACATCAAATCACCATCAACACACCATCAACACACCATCAACACACCATCAGTAAATTTCCTTCTTTGTCATAAATTTGACTTAAACCTTCAAATCTTTTGTACATACAAACTACTGACTTTTGATAGCGTGTGTGTGTGTGTGTGTGTGTGTGTGTGTGCGTGTGTGTGTGTGTGTGTGTGTGCGTGCATTTATCCAGTTGACATTGTCTCTGTGCAACATATCATGGCGGCTGTTGGCTCAATGGATGTGACGTTGCAGCAACAGGAAGTCAGGCTGAACAAACACGAAGTGGCCCAAGTTCTCAACAGGATGTTTGAAAGTGTGTCACAGGAAGTGCCAGGTCATGTGACAGTGGTGGCTCTGGATGAGACATGTGACTTTATACTGTGCTTGTTTGACAGGTCAGAGGTCACACTCAAGTTGTCCTTCACGTGTTTTGGTCAAACAGGAAGTGAATGTTTGTATTCATGTTCCAGAGCAGAGGCTGCATCTGTTTCCTTAACAACTCTTCAGACGGCGCTCGTTGCTCTGTCTGCCGATGCTCTGCTCGCCAAGTACACAGGTGACCACACCCCTTCCACATGTATATCTGCCCTCTTCTGGACACAACCAGTGGTTTGTCTCCTTCACAATAAGAGCTTTGTGTTAGTCAAGGCAGTTTCCTGCATATAGCAACCAGTGTGACATTGTGAGTGAGTGGCAAGACTTTAGTGTTCCTCCACAAAGCTCCATGAGGATCACGATGTCCTGTCTGACTGGCAGCTTATGTTTTAGCTTCGTCCCATGGAGCTCATCCTGACTCCACCTGCTTCTCAAGTAGAGAGGGACAGATGTTTGGACATATTGTGTTGAAGTGACTTGTGGCGGCAGAGCACATCAGATTCCTGCTTTACATTTGTGACAAGCAGCAGCTGAAGTGAGATGTCTGTCCTTTCATAATAATGGATCATCCAGAATTCAGATTCAAGCAGTAAATGGTCAGACTGCAGACAAAGACCATGTGTCAGTACCAGATCCAGAGTAGGGTTAATATAGTGGGTTAGGGTCACTTTCAAAATAAGAACTTCAAGTCAGTGTCACTTTCACAATAAGAGCTTCATGTCAGTGTCTCCTTCACAATAAGAGCTTCATATCAGTGTCTCCTTCACAATAAGACCTTCATGTCAGTGTCTCCTTCACAATACGAACTTTTTGTCAGTGTCTCCTTCACAAGGAGAGCTTCATGTCAGTGTATCCTTCACAATAAGAGCATGTGGTGTGTTGCAGCTCTAGTGCAGTTGTGTGAAAATACACCCGGATGCGTAAGCAGATCTGGACTCAGGTCATTACTTCATGACCTCCATCAGGTGAGTCCTACTAGTCACATGACCCGGCTCACAGTCTACATGTAAATAGAAATGTAAAACATAGGAAGCAGACATGGTTGAGCACTGACGGACGTGTCATGTAACCAGGTTCCAGCAGCTGTGCAAGAGGAGGCGGTCTTCGGCAGCGTGGAGATGGCGGTGAAGTCGTGTTTTAATGGGGTGAGACAGGCAATCAGCTGATTGGTGGTTGTTATGGTGACAGTAGCTCATAAACCATCAGGTGATGGTCAATGCTTTTACAGGTGTTGACCCCGACAGCGAGTACTCTGCACGTGATGTCATGGTTACAGAAGGAGCCACACCTGCTGCTATGGTTACCTACCCTGTACCGGCTGTCAGTCACTCAGAATGTCAGTCACATGGTCCGATGTCACATCTGCAGGACCTTCCCCATCACTGGACTCAGGTGATCGGCCAGTCGGAGGAGTGAGAGTGATTTCACTATGTGATGATGTTACTATGTGATGATGTCGTGTGTATGTTCAGATACAGGTGTTTGAAGTGTGTCAACGTCCACGTGTGTCAGAGTTGTTTTCTGAGTCAACAATACACACGTAAACACAAACAACAACATCCTGTCCTCGAGTTCTGCACACAGGTGAGACAGACAGGTCCACATACATACACACACTGACAGGTGAGACAGACAGGTGCACACAGATACACACACTGACAGATGAGACAGACAGGTCCACATAGATAAACACACTGACAGGTGAGACAGAAAGGTACACACAGATACACACAGAAACAGGCAGAGAGAGACCAAGCAGCAACCTCCGGTGCAGACAGAGACAAAAGACAATAAGGAAGTAGAAACATTTGCAGTTCATAGTTTGGCCACTAGAGGCTCCATCCCCATAGCCCCATCCTCATGTTAAAATGATCAACAGTCAAAGTGAATGAAACATGTTTACAGTCTGGTACAAACTAGTTTTGCTTTCAGTCACGTTTCCTGTGACTGTATAGTGAAGGTGGTCTTAGTGATGTTTGGCACCATCATAGGGACACAGTTTGTTTTAATGTTATATGATTATTATTTATGATTGTTTATAAGCCAACCTGGAAGGAGTCCCTGTCCTCATTAGTGCACAGCGCTCGTCACACGCTGTTTCCACGCCGATACACCCAGAGAGAAGCTGATCGGAGGATCCTGATGTGGGCGGAGCCAGGAGAGGCTCAGAACATGTGCGACAAGTGTGAAACTTTTTGTTATTTTCTCCCAACTTCTTCAGGTATGAATTTGAACAATTCTATTTTCACATGTCAGAACTCCAGCCCCTTCTGACAATGTAACATCACTGGATGATTCAGCTGTCTGTCACAGTCCTCGCTCTTCTGAGGGTCAACAGACTGACAAGGTGACGTCTGATGATATCACTGTTGATGACTTTACTGTTGATGACGTGTTTAATTGATGTTTGTTTGTGTTGATTTCAGACACTGACGACTGACATCAGAAACCTGCAGCGTGACAAGTGGTGAGGAAAACAACTGTGACCAATCAGAGAACGGCATGGACCAACAGGTGGTCACATGGGTTTGTCTGTCATCAGGTTATTAGAGCAGGAGATGAAAGTGTGGCGACTCACAGTCAAAACAGAGCACGGCCTCTTGGAGGACAGGTGCTCCGAGATGGAGGTTACCATGGAAACACTGAGGCATCAGAACATCCGTCTGCAGGCTCTACTCGCTCAGGTAAATCAGTCTTGATTGATGAGATTAAGACACCCCTTTTGTCACTGACCAATGAGCTGCTGTGACTGTTAGTGAAATTAATAGAGATTATTTTATGTTTTCCTTTTCTACAGACTTTAAACAAGATGGAGGCTCAACAACACATCAACAAAACACCATATGCTAATGAGATGTCACATGTGAGCAGCTTGCTTCATGTCAACAATTCACCACATTCTGTCAACACGCCACAAAACACAGTCAGTGACATACCACACGTCGGTGACACACCACACTTTGGTGACACGCTACCCATCAGTGACACACCTCACATCAGTGACAAGCAACACATCCGTGACATGCCGCGCAGCGATGGAGTGGCCTGGGACAGTGGGAGAAATGCTACTGATGAGGACACAATGAGGGAAGAGTGGAGCTTAGAAGAAAGTCAAACTCGTTCTCCAACCATCCTCTGGGGCGCATCGCCATCACATGAGTGTCTCTGTGAGGAGGAGGCGGAGTCGGCGGATGAGTGGTGTCTCTTTCATCCAGTAGGAGAGGATGAAGCCTGCCTGCCTAAAGAGGATCATGGAAAATGTCATCCTGAGGAGCTGCTGGAACAAACTGTTGACAGGCTGAAGTCTGAGCTGGAAACAGACAGGTGGAGAGACAGAGAGACAGGTGACACACACACACACGTGAGTGAGATAGAAGGGTTACACAGACACGAGTGTGAGACAGTTTCAAAGACAATTCAAAATGTTTTTGTCTAGAAAAGAGTCAGAGGGCAGAACTTGTGATGGCTGCAGATCAGGTGGCAGACTCAGTTCACCACCTGGTGGTCACAGCGAGAAATAAGGTGAGTCACGCTAAAGTAAAAAACTGTTTTATTCAACATTAAAGTGTTAAATACTAATAAAAAATTAAATAAAAGTAAAAAAAACAAGGTGTAACAGGTAGAACCAACCCGTGTCACATCTTGTTTCCATACAGGAGACAACATGTCAGTCAAGTGACCCTCTACCTCCGCCTGGTTTCTTTGCTCCGCCTACCCCGAGCTCTCCCTCGTCGGGGTGGGAGGGAGCCGACGCCAAGCCCTGTACGTCGCAGACCTTCTCTTCTTGTCAGAGGAGGTGTGGCCTGAGCCCTGGTTCTTCTCTTTGAGGTTTGGGGGTGTGTCCTCTCCCTCCTCCCACCTCTTCCCTGCTCTGTCCTTTTACGAGGTGGAGGAGTTTTCGATGGCGTCCGCCCCACCCTTCTGACCGCACCCCCACTGAGCGTGCTCAGGAGAAAGGGGTTGTCAGCAGATGTGTGACTTCTGACCCTGGACGACCCTGCTGACCCCTCTCCTGGCACTCTGTCCGTGTTTAATTCTGGACTGAGACTTCGAAACAGCTGACGGACACAGGGCAGTGGGGGTCCAGAGGGGGCGGGGCCTTGGCACCACGGGAAACCTTTGGGGGGAGTTTTCAGAATGCGGTTGGTGTTGGGGTCGTAGAATCTGACCGGAAGTCGTTTGTATTTGACCTTCACCTCTTCCTGGTCAAGTGGACGCCTTTTCTTCCTGCATCTTTTGTGGGCGGGGCTGGGTGAAGGTGTATAGGTGGGGGCGGAGCCTGAGGGGGAACACAGAAGGTAAACCAGAGAGGTGCGAGGCTGCACAGGTGTGATGATGTTTGAGTACATGGCAGGGAGGCGGCTCCATGGCTCCACCTCTGGTGTTATCACTGCGGCATCTCCATCGGCAGCAAGGACATTAGTGGGCGGAGTCTCGGGAGGTGATTGACGGATAGCTGGGATGTACAATCGGACCGTCTGCGTGCTGTGACTGACTTTCACTACCTGGAGGGACAAAAACTGGTGAGAATTTTGTCTTGGCCCTAAAACACTACGTCATGAGTTTGACTCACCTGACACCTAGATGCCACCCTAAAGCTATGCCTCTG
Organism: Chascanopsetta lugubris; assembly: GCA_016785325.1. Classification (NCBI taxonomy): domain Eukaryota; kingdom Metazoa; phylum Chordata; class Actinopteri; order Pleuronectiformes; family Bothidae; genus Chascanopsetta; species Chascanopsetta lugubris. The sequence goes on from JAFBJT010108789.1 coordinate 100,185, forward strand.
TCTCCTCCTCTCACAGGCCAAGTCTCCATAATCAGCGTCCAATAAAGGCAGAACTACAGAGTCTGGCTCTGCCTCTTTGGTTCGACTTCGCCCCTTAATGTTATGGCTCCGCCTACCATACCTGAGAGAAATGACAGCATGCAAGAATAACAATTTTATTATTTATCATTCTATTTAATTTGCACTAAACATTATATAAAAATATGACGTTATATGTAAATGTAGTGATATTATTTACTCAGGATAATTCTACTTGGTTTCATTAAAAATATTACATATTCATTTGTATGAATATTTAATCTTTAAATCAATGTTTGATTCCCACGTTTAGTTTTAAATAACACGGTGAACTATTTCTTTACCATTTCTTTACCAATATTTAATATTTATTACCATTCAAATGATTGGTCATGTGACTGATGACATCACCTGGCCAATGATTCACTGTCGAAGTAACAGATGAAACGTCCCCGTCTGAACTGTCCCACCAGTCTCTCCACCTTCTCCTCATCCTCCTGCTCGATCTGGGCCCAGCTCTTCCCCCTGAAGGATTGTGGAATATTTGCAGGGGCCGGCAGAACCTCCTCAATGGGCAGAGTCCAGAAGCCCTGGTCCTGTGGGGCCCCTTCCCTCGCTTTACTGTAGAGGGCAATGTCCAGCTGCTGCGAGTACTCCTGGTCATCCAGCTGTACCTGGACATCCATCAAACCCCCCAGGTCCCGACCCTCAGCCTGAATCTGCTGCAGCACCACCTGCACCGGTGAGTCCCACTCATCGCTCTGTGCTTCCATAGAGAGAGAAAGGCTGAAGTGCAAGCTCTCTGTCTCCTGCTGGCAAGAGGTGGAAATGATGCCATAACAGCACATCTGGATGACCTGGGGCAACAAAAGGAGTGATCTGAGCTTGAACTTTCACATAACCCAAACAAATAGTTGTAAAAGTTATGGTTCACATGTTTTTAATTCACTCTTTTTTTTACAAACAGGATAGACATTTTTTTTTAAAACGTGCACCAACAAACCTCCTCGATGGTTTCATCCAGAGCATCGATGTGGTCTGAAAATGACTTGTGTTTAAACCCTGCCCTTCTCTCTCTCTGCCAGCTCTGCCATGGTCCCAGGTCTTTGGGGGTGTGAGTTCCTGGTGTAGACCCTGGTCCGGGATCGGTGTGTGGAGGGGGCCCGGGGCCTCTGGTGTGGGGTGAGGAGTCACTGCTAATTTTCCTCCTGTTGGTCTTCCTATGAGCTTTTCTGTGAAAAGGAGGTGGAGCTCGATGCTGTGGGGGAGAGGTTTGTGTTGGGGGTGGAGCTTGTGAGAGTACATACCCTGTTGGGATGGTCCCTATGTCCAGTTGTTCTCCGATTGGTGCGGACAGCCGTTCCTGGATAGTCTCCTTTGTGACTCTCTCTGCTGATTGGCTATGGCTCCTGTCTTCCTGCCAGTTCAGTGGCCGACACGATGCATCATCAGAGCTCGCCAGTTGTTCTTTGGTTCCTCGTGAGCGGCTGTCGTCGTCAGAGAAACGTAGCTCATCCAGATCCGCCCTCGGTAATGGAGGGGCAGAGACAGACGGGAGGTCGGCATGGGATGGTCTGAAGGAGGGAGATGGGTGTGAGCTCACCTCAGATCAGGTGATGGGTGGGTGTGTTTGTTATGGTTACCTGGAGTCGCTGTAGCTGTGTGGGTGGTGCTGCAGAACGTCCTGCAGGAAGCGCTCTAACAGCGTCAGTTTGCTGTGACCGCTGGCATCGTCGGGGGTGGAGCCTCTGGAGGACGTCCGGACTGAATCCAGGTGTCTGAGACTTGACAGGTGCTGAAGTGATGGAGTGCGGAGTGATGACGTTACCACTGAATATTCTGATTGAATGGTTGACAGACATGACTCAGCGAATGTGTACCTGCTCCAGGTTCGTGTACAGGACCTTGCAGTAAGCGCAGTAACCCTGTCTGCTTGGCTGATACGTAGACGGACCTGGCTCTGCCCACCTGTCACTTAGGGATGACATCACACATCAATATCTACACATTGTAATCAATTGAAACTAGGCTCTTTCAGTAACTGATCACTCACCTGCCACATGACTCTACCCTCCCCTGGTCACCTGTCTCACACACATATAGGTTATACAGGAAAAACATCTAAAACAAACCCAAACGTTAAGTGTCGTTGTTACCTTGGTCAGAGAAGTGAGACATCCTGGTGCTGAGGGGAGACCACACATACACACTACCGTGGTGACCATAATTCAACTGAAGTCATAGTGTGTGTGTGTATATATATATATATATATATATATATATATATATATACATATGTACACATACATACATACACACACATATATTTGGGGCAGTGCCTCACCTGGAAGCGGAGCTCTCAGTGAAGTACTTGTCCAATCAGAGGGCTCCATGGTTTAACCGGAGGCAACCAGGTGAAGAGTTCAGGTGAAGTGTCCATGAGCCTGATGGAGATGGATGATCAGATGAGACCAACGGAGTTTACACAAACTTTAAAAACCAAACCTAAAATCAATCAAAAGAAAATCAAACCTAATTCCAAACTTCACCTTAATTCAGGTCAAAGAGCATTCAGTCTCTAAGGACACTCAGTTTGATATAAATAATCAATCATCAGTTCATTGATTCATAACAAAGCTTGTTTACCTACATTCATTCAGATTCAAACCAGTTGTGTTACTTTATAATAGGTATTAAGCACTCATCGCTCTGACCAATCACAGCTCAGCTCTCCTGCTTCGTGATTGGCTGAAGACAACTATCTGTTCTAACCCGAAACATTTAACCCGCTTCACTGAGCCCGAGATGACTTTGAACAACCGGTTACCGGGGTAACGCTGCGGTTGACGCGGCTGCGCCGTTACGACTGTTGTTAGCGTTAGCAGCCGGCTAGCTGTTAGCATGCTGTTAGGTGAGCAGTGTTTGTGTCGAGGCGGTGTTAGACTCGTTTCCACGAGTAAGGTAACGATTGAATACCTTATATTAGGTGTATTGTTTATTGTTTACCTGCAGCTGTTTATCTGTTTAAATCCACAGATCAAAGCGCCACTCCCTCCGCGCGCTGCTCCGTCACCAGTACTTTGTGCTGCGGTTCTTCCTCTGCGACACAGATCCAGACGGAGCCTGACACTGACACACCGCCTCTGTGGTGCCACCACCGGTGACAGCGGGAACAGTACTAAAAAAAGTGTGCTCAAGTAAAGGTACCACTATGATGAAATTGTACTATAATTACAAGTCAAATTACTAAAAATCTACAAGTACAAAGTATGAAATTACTTTATTACTTTTCAACAAATTGCAATATTTTTTAAAGAGTGAAGAAGTGTACTCTTAAATTTTTTACATTATATAATGGAGAATGTTTGCT
>JAFBJT010108790.1:0-31100 GCA_016785325.1 Chascanopsetta lugubris
ATTCACATGACTAAGAATCTGCTGCTGCTGCTAAAACACCATTGCTTCCTCCGTGTGAGGGTACTTTTCACTAATCATTTTGTTTTGTGGTGACACATTCACAAGATGTTGATACTCCATCATCAAACACCTTTGAACTGACTGCGGGTCACTCTCTCATGGTGAATGTCAGGGTAACGTTTGGAAAAGACTGAAAGGGTTGGAAAGTCGATTGTGCAGGCGAGTCCTAGATAAGGGAAGTGCTGTGCTGCTGGGAGCCCCCTGGAGGTCAGTGGGGGTCTCGTGTTGCTCAATAACATCAATAACAATTACGCCACTAAGAGGAGACTAATCTGACGGGCTATTTCTGCCCCTGTGTCCAATCGTCACCATGTTCACCAATGTTGCCAATATATCGTCTCAACATTAGCTATAAGGAATGGATACGGGAGCTGCAGGGGGACATAGTGGCCAAACAGTGGTACTGCAACTACAACTTCATGTGCCAGTGAGCAGCTTTCACAGGAAAGAACACTGTATCCAGTCCTTATAATACACCCATGCATATGTTGTGTACTGTACATAAGTTGGATGATGTGAGGACAAGTGAAGCCAAATGATCTCCACTGCCCCCTTGGGGCCTGGTTGAGTATCGGTCATAAAGAGACAGGCTATGGCTCAAAGTAAAAAAACCAAAAAAACAAACAAATGTAACTTTGCTATAAAACCTGATGGCCCGGCTCCTGATTGGGCAAGCAGATGAATCATGTGTACAACAGCTCTTCACCATCTGCTCTGACTCCACCTCCAGATGACATCACCAGCACAATTTGGCTTCATGTACATGAAAAAGCGTACGCATCCTCCATCTTTATGTACAGCACGTATGAACATAGATGCACAGCGTGCACGCAGGCTCACTGTCTGTGTGACAGTGCTGCTGATCTGCTCTGTTCCAGATGAAGATCCTGTGCACGCAGGAGTCGTTCAGGGTGGCCGTCAACAACATGCCACTGTTTGAGTTCCGACACCGGGTCAAGGAGCTCAACCGCATCGACAGGATTAACATCCTGCACGATGTCGTCCTCATATACGTCAACGTGGAGACTCTTCCTTAACAAACACTACACTGCTACTCAAGGACGGACGCGCGCGCGTGTGTGTGTGTGTGTTGGAAACGCAGCAGAGACACATATATGGCAGAACACATGCAGCAACCAACTTTTTAGATCCTGGGGCCTGAATAGATACGCACGTTTGTTCTGCAAGACCCTTAATAATCATGAGCTGAGCTCATTCTGTAGTATGTCACAATCGTTTCCACAGCTAACCTTTCAGTATGCACAACGCTTTTCATTATAAACACACCACTGCTATTTATTGTGTACAATCGTTCCTGTATAATGAAACTGTCGCCAATAAAAAACAACGATGACACATTATAGCCTGGGATTAATAGCGTCAATTACGGCTACGTTTTCTCCATGGATGCGGCCAAGGTCCAGTGTGAACACTGTGGGTGGATTAGTCTCATTCCTATTGACAGAGCTGAAATGTAAAATAAATAAGCAGATGTTTCATGGGTAAGTAATCATCCTCTCGACAGAGGCTGCAATGTTGCACCATGATGTTCTCACAGCAACCAGTGGACAAACCCATTAGGATTTTCAACTGCAATACACCGACTTCACCCGTAGATGTCACTGAACCTTTAACATTGTAGATTTAAATTATATTTTTTGGAAATTGTCAATGAGAAATAAGCAAATCAACAGTCTTTTGTTTAATTTTGAGAACAATCTTAATGACAGCAACACAATAGAAAAATCTCTCATCAAAAAATATTTAAATACTATAACATGTTATTAAAACTCTCATATATGTACCAGTCACAAACATCTTAATTAATGATACAAAATATACACAGAAATAATAACTTTACCAAATGCAACAACTTACAGTATATACTGGAGAAGAAATATGAAAGGGATAGTAGACGATTGTTAAAATCTAAATAACCTTTCTTCCAATTCACAGTTTCTCTCCTCTTGCCTGAGCTTCACTTCCTCCATTATTGGACGACCTACTCATTAGTACGTGCGTATAGTGAGGACATGGTGAGGAAGTGTAAAACTGACAAAGACAATTTGTGGCACCATTAGAAACAAGGCCACATTTTTCACATTATTTCAGTGCATAAGACAGACGTTTTTTAAATAACAACATTCAGTAAACACAGTTCAAAAACCCCTCTGTGCAAGTAAGAAGAGTGTGAATCACAGTGCTGCTCGTTGTGCACGTGTGATGGGGCTTGTGCGGACGTTCAGGTCTTGGTGTCCAGCTTCCTCTCCACCGACTTGAGCAGCAGCTCAGCGTACTGCTCCAGCAGAGCCAGGGCTTTGTCCCCCTCCTCACCTCTCACCGTGGGCTCCACCTCGTGGTTCTCCTGCCTCCGTGGGGGCGGCTGAGGCAGAGAGTCCAGCTCCTTCCTCGCCGACAGCAGGGCCTCGGACACAATCCTGCTCTTCTCCTGCTGCTCAGCGCTGTGCGGCTGCTGGACCTGCAGCTGGAGCACATCAACACATGTGGTTATTACAGACAGACAGAGAGACAGGGGGGCGGGGGGGGGTAGACCAACACATGCATAGACAGACAGCCACACGGAGCCTGACCCTGGATCACATGTGCTTATTACAGACAGCCAGACAGACAGTCAGACAGACAGGGGGGACAGACAGAGACTGAACATGAATCACTCTGACACATGGGATTATCAAAGGCAGACAGATAGATAAGTAGATATGCAGAGAGATCAACAGACAGACAGACAGGCAGACAGGCAGACAGGTACAGATACACACACAGATGGACCCACACACAGACCTACAGTCAGGGAGACAGGCAGATGAACACACAGATAAACAGAATGACATCTATCTGACACACACACACACACACACACACACACACACACACACACACACGCAGAAACCCACACCCACCCACACACTGCAGTCACACTCACTGACCGTGGTGTAAAGCATGATGGTCTTGCTCAGACTGCTGCGCAGCTCACTAACCGTCTGCCGGCAAGTTTCCAAGGTGACAGAGTGATCTGTGGAGAGAGCCGGGTAAGTGACTGTTTAAAGTGCAGCTCAGCTTGTGGCCAGTCATTCTGTGCACACACCATAGTATAGTGGCGACTGCAGCAGGTGTGCGGCAAAATGGTTAAAGAGCATTCAAAGAAAATATGAAACATCCACACACACACACACACACAGATAAAGTGTGTGTAGCTGTGAGCCTCACAGGAACCATATCACCATTTATCATGAATCAGCTGGAGGTGCAGCTTTGTGTTCAGTAAATAAAAACTCTCCAGAGAGACGGACCTGGCTGGGGGTCAGCGCTCACTGTGCAGGCCTCTCCGGACACCAGGGGGCAGTCTTTAGCCACCGCCACCTGTCCTGGTTCGCTGGCACTAAGGAGGAATGTGAGGAATCAGTATCACGTACTGCATATTCATATGCCCACTGTATTTAACACGGCTTGACACGTTGAGATCGTGAACAGAATCTGTGGAATTACAGTCATTTTTTCATGGCTACGGAATAATCTAACAAGAGAAGTGAGAATAAAAAAATAAAAGTATAAATAAACACAGTAAGACGGATGTACCCCTTAGGAAGTGAGCATCTCCTCTGCGCCACTTGAAGCGAAGTTGGCAGGGAAAGATCCAAACTCAGATGTCGACCTAGTGTTGAAAAAAACACGACAAACACAAGGCAATGCGAGGATTTTAGTTACAGTGTGCGTGAGTGAGTGAATATGGCACGTGACAGAGTGAGGCTCACTGTCTAACCTTGTCTGTTTCCTGGATAATAACACTGTGGATCTGTTGTAGGAGTCGAAGCCCTCACTGGGCCACTGGTGTTTGGCTTGACCTCCAGACAGAGGCTGCGTCGAGGGCTGAGAGGCTGCTTGGGCAGTGGGATGCGCGACGGCGGAAGGTGATGGGTGAAGGTGGTGGGTGAAACCGAGGCGGTGCGATGAGGGGAGGATGGGGTAGGGCTCTTTGACAGGGGATACGATGAAGAGGTTAGCAGCGGCGAAGAGATGGGAGCGGGGAAAGCAGTGACGGGAGATGAGGCGCTCAGCGGGAGCTCCGCCTCCAGCTCCCCAGATAACCTCCTGGCCTTGAGGAGGGAGGGGATCTGGGTCCCGTCCCCCACACAGGAGGACTGGCTGCTCTTGGCCATGGAGCTGGCTGTCGGGTTCATGTAGGAGTGCTGGGGCCTCAGTTTCGGGCTGTCCCACGGCATGGGGGACCGGGGGGACTGCGGAGGGCTGGAGGAGGGCGAGGAAAAATGGATGGACGGGTTCTGGGTTTCGAGGTCAAGGTACAGCTGCTGCGGTCTCCGGCGCAGGTTCTTTCGATCAGCGGAGAGCACGGGGGAGTGATGAGCTGGAGGGACGAGGATGGAGGGGGAAGGAAGTGATTTGTTTCACACAACATGGATTCACTTCAAGTACCAGTGTGAAAGATCAATTTCATTACTTGTGGCAAAAATAAAATTTGACAAAATAAAACTTGATAAAGCTGATATTGTAATTCAGATCGATGGGAATGAGCTGCAGAGATGATGCCACATTGAGGCTATGTTTAGCATCAATCTTTATTAAATAGAGGGGAAATACAGACGATCTAAGCTCATTAAAAACAAATACATATATATAAAATAAATGAGCTGAATGATGATGAAACTTACAGTCCGTGGCCAGGTTCTGAGCAGAGCGGGATTTCATCAGATAGGCTGCTCTCTCCAGATGGGGCGGAGCTCTGGACAGAGGGTTGGACATTCCCCACAGGTGAGACCTGGACGGCCTCCTCTTCTCTGCCCTGACGGTCAGAGTGCAGTCCTTCTCTGGAGCATCTGTCCTGCTGGGGAAACAGAACCTCTGCTTTAATACGACTCCGCCAACGCAGAAACAGGTCAGAGTAAACACGGGATAAAGGTTAACATGACGAAGGTCCGTCGTCTCCTTACTTTGGCTCCTCAGTCCTGTCCGGAGTGACGGGGGTCATGTCCTCCGCTTTCCTGCTCTGACCATCCTCCATCAAGGGCCTGACTTCAGACACTGGGGGTTTAGTGGAGTGGGTTCCCCTGTACACAGAGAGAACATCACATAGGAGCATAGTGAAATACTTCTTTTTTTTATGACTTTCATCCAAAATGTGTTTGTCACATATTCTGTCACATCAACTGTTTTGGCAAGCAGCTGGTGGTTCAATGGCAGTAAAACTGGAAACAAATGCCTCAGATGTTAACACTTACAACTGTGACACACAAAAAATAAATGTATCGTAAAAAAATAAGTGTAAAAACAACAATAAGCTCTTTTGATGTTTTTTTTTAACCATCATTTCTAGGCCAGGAGCAGCTGCCTAGTAACAGGTGTAGACTTCATTGAGCTGCTAGGCAACTTGTAGAGGGATGTTGTTATCCTGAAGCTCGCTGTCTCTCCATTTTTTAGTCTCCAGTCTTTAGCTTCTTGTTTACTGAACCGTGCAAACATGAGATTGCTATCGATTCTCTCCTCTCCTTTTGGCAGGAATATGGAAAATCGCGGTTTGAGGAAATATCAAATTACTTCCAAAACAAAAGGATATTTTCACTTTGAAATTATTTTCCTCCGCTGGACTCTTTCAATTCCATTCAATTTCATTTTTATTGCACCAGATCATCACCAGGCACTTTACGTAACAAGGAAGCACGAGCAACTGTGGACAAAGGCAGACATCCGTCCTTATCCAAAGCAAATCAAAATCTAAAACTTGTAGTTTATACAAGGACAATTGAAGAAAAAAAAAACTCTCACAGAAACTACCCAGAGAGACTCAGTCTGTTCAGACCAACAGCCTGTCTGAATCAAGAGGGTACACAGATGGTTTAGCAGAGCAGTGTGTGCGAGTCCACATGGAGTTGTAATTACAGCTGCGAGTACACACTGGTCTGCAGTGGTCAGCACTACCTGTTATTATGTCCTCTGGCCAGGAAGCGTGAAGACATACTGAGCCTGGGGACTTTGGTCGGCTGAGCTGTGAACGGACATTTGACAGAGGAACAAAAAACGGATGAATTACAAACACCACCACACGGATCAATAGTGTACGTCTGTATAAGCGTGTGTGAGCGTTTGCGTGTCTGTTTGCCTCGTCTGACCTGCGCTGCAGCTCTCGGCCAGAGTCTCAAAGTTCCGCTTAAGGAAGTCTCCCGGGCATCGGTCGCCAGTGTCCGTCACCGTCCTCAGAGCCTCGTCCATGCTCGTCAATTCCGCCTTTCGTGTCACTTCTGTCCTCTCTTCATCGCCCCCCTCTTCGTCAGAGCTGTCCTGGCTCAGGGACTCCACATCTGCCGAATCTGAGATGCAGGTACCAGAAAATCCTTGACAAATGAGCGGGGCAGAACACAGACGCTCCCGCGTAGCTGCAAGCTTTTATCTGATCCACATATCTCTATTCGAAATCAAAAAAAAAAAAATCCCATCCTCTATGTGCTCAAATCCCTCTCAGCAGGAATCGGCCTCCCTCTATGTAGAGGAGACACTATGGCTTTCATGAGCACTTTAGTCTTTCATTTTAAATCCTGCACTGCGGGGAGACACATTTCTGCTTCCGAGGGATGAGGCAGAAATGTAGACGCCGGTTAAAACACAGAAGTACAGCATGCAAATGTGACTTTGATATATGTTTAAAAATTCCTCTTTCTACTCTGACTCTCTGACTGCAAGAAAACCCATCTTTGAAAGTCACTACATTGGATCTTTGTTTTAGTTTTTAGCCACTTAAACATCTTAAGTATATGATTTGAGTGAATCATTTCCAAATGCACACTTGGAGGTGATCTCCAAATGTACATATTGACAACTATTTTCTTTTTTAAACTGGTAAAAAATGTTTGTGAGTAGAATATATATATATATATATATGAATATATGTATTATATACACATATAATTGATGTTTGTCCAATCCAACAATTCCAGAAAAAATATATATATATATATATATATATATATATATATATATATATTCATGATGAGGTTGGTGCACATGAAGGGTGTGCCAGCCACAGTCTACTCTCTAATACGACCACTAGGTGGTGCTAATTGCAGAAATATTCAAATTGCACAGAGAATTGGCTTTAAATCTTTATGTTGGGTCGCTTTTACAAGCGAAGATGAGTTGCTGAATTTAAAAAGGGTCTGATGCTCGATTGGTATTTGTCTTATTGTCTGTGTTATTGTTATTGTCCTCACCGTCCAGGACATGGTCCACACTGGACACCCTGCTGTCGTAGCTCATGGAGCAGGCGCTGTCTGGGCTGTGGCTGTCCTGGGTATCACTGCGGACTCCTTGTCCTTGCATCTTGCAGCGCTGCTCCTTCACCAAGTAATCACTGACGTATGAAAACACACAGAGAGGTGGAAATAACAGTGAGGAGGAGAGTCTGGCAGAGAGAGAGAGAGAGAGAGAGAGAGAGCGAGAGAGAGAGAGAGAGAGAGAGAGCTCCATCTATCCAAGAATAGATAGGCACTTTTGTTCTTCCTCTCTCATGGTCACTGTGAGGAGAAAAACAGTGTGTGGCTGTGTGTGTGTGTGTGTGTGTGTGTGTGTGTGTGGTAGGCAGGGATTTACCTGCCCTGTAGACATGTGCTGTCCTCTTTGTCCTCGGGGTACAACACTGCTCCGTCCTCCTGCGTTGCGCCCTTGGACGTGTGCGAGGACGTCCAGTCAGCATGTGGCCAGGCCTGATGATGATGATGTCCCTTGGATCTCTCCTCCGCCTGCACAGAACAAGCGTAAGTGACGGCAGCGCGAAAACACACTTATCTCCTTCCTTATCTTCTTGCACACGCACCACAGGCTCTTGCAGGCTGGACGTGCTCTGCTTCTCTCTGTCCTGCGTGCCTTTCTTGTTGGAGAAGCTCTCCAGCTGCCTCAGGTCCAGCATGGATTTAACCATCAGCTCCAGAGAACCCATCCGATGGGACCAGCGCCGGCGGGGACGTTTGAGAGGGTCCGGGGCGATGACCTGGTTGATGCCTCCATGCTGTGGATGGGGCCATGATGGCTGACAGGAAAAGACAGGCGTGAGACATGTCACACAGACGTCCTGGAAACTAAAATCAAAGTTGAGATGAAGAGGTGTCGGTTTAGCTTTGGTTGAGCTTGTGTTGGTGAACTTATGCAAACCCTGATTTAACTCAAGAGGATCTCAGAGTGAATTTCAAATGTGACTGTTAAAGATGCAGCTCTACACCCCCAGCTCATCGCAGAGACTTTAATCTCATGTTTGGGGGAAGATAAGCCTGAGATCCTGAGGCTACTTCGGTCTCTCCACCGTCTTCATAAGGAGGTTGTGCACATCCATCTCCAGTCTATATATAGGATCTCATACACAATATCATATACTTCTAAAGGTCCAGTGTGTAAGATTCTGGTCCAATTACTTCCAGGTGTCCTTGCAGAGATGCGGGATAAAATATATTGTACCGACGTTTCTAGGAATGTTTTATCCTCGTGGATGTGCAAACTTTGACTTTTTAACTCTAAAGTGAGCCCTTTGTTTTTAACATGAAGAGCAGGTCTTCACTGCTGTGCTCACCATGTTGCATGCAAAAGTAGGATATTTATGTGTGTTACATTTTTTATACTTGTAGTGATTCAGATTTTTGCCACCAGTGTTAAGATTGATCATGAACAGGTATCATGAACCATTTGAAATCGATCTATTGTTGTAAACCGATCATGTTGGTTTCAACAATCTTCATTGTATGACCACATACCTTTGTCAGTCCCCACTCCTGTCCCTCGTCTGAGCCACCTAAAGAGCAGATGAGCACAATAATGACCTACTGTGCAGATGTTACATAACACAGGGTAAGATGTTGACAAACACGGTTGCTTAAGAGCAATTCCCCTCCTCGGTGCCACGCCTTCATTCTAATTCCCTTGATAAACATTTGGATTAGAGCCTGGGACGGCACCTGTATCCTCCTCTCCGTGGCTGCTGTCGGAGGAAGCGGTGGTTGTGCTCTCGTCGGGGTCATTGGGGTCAGAGGTGTTCCCCTCCCCGTCCTCCCCCTCGCGCTCGTGGTCACTGTCTGAGGACATGCCACCCAGAGAGGGGGCGCTGTACACCTCACGTCTAATCAGGGGGTCAGAGGCAGAAACTCAGTGTGAAAAGGCAGCCGCGTGATCGCTGCTCCAATAAATGCTATACATTAAAAGCAGTGTGAGTGGCCACCTGAGGCTGGGGGTCTTGGTGGGGGGTGTGTGGGGAAGTTGTCTGAGTTGTCCAAGCCTCTCTTTCATGCTGATTGTCAGCTCTGGAGCCAGTCGCCACACAAAGATACAGCTGGGAGATAAAAGCATTCAGGCATTAAAAATTCAGCATTTCATTCCGGCTCCACTATTGAGGAAACTGTCTGCAAACACATTTCCTCACTCATTTCCTCTTGCAGCAGAGGCTGGAGATGATATTCATTTGGATGCTGCTGCAGTACAGAGTAAACTCTGGTTTTACTGCACAGAAACGATTCACGCATGTTACTGCTGTCAGATCCTAGATGTTGGATGTACAACAAATACCCTAAATAAACCCCATGAGTCAAAGACTGGATGTTGATGACTGGAGTACAGCTACACACAAACACCCACGCACAAACACACACACAGTGTTGTCTCCCACCTGTCACCTGATACAGAAATCAAATGCTTGCAGTCGTTGGTGAACTTCATCCCCGTGACAATCTCTGCAAAACAGAAAATGATGGCTGGTTAGTTATTTTATTGCTCTGTCACTCTGTCGGGTGATTCATCGTCTCTCCGGCTGCTGTAAATGTGTCATTTACTCTCCGCTCAGTTTGGCTACATGACTTATGAATGTGTGTGTGCGTGTGTGTGTGCGTGTGTGTGTTGTTACCAGAGTGTCCAAACATGGTGGCGACGCACTCCCCGGTGTAGAAGTCAAAGATGCTGATGTTTTTATTGGAGCAGCTCGTGGCCACGTATCGACCTGAGGGATCGATCTGCAGCTGCAAGATAGAAACACATTGTTTCTGAACAATTTGTGTGTGTGTGTGTGTGAGAGTGTGTGTGGACAGTCGAGGAAAACTCTTACTCTGAGCAAACTGCCATCCTCACTCAGCGATCCTTTATAGAGCTTCTTCTGCTTGCCGCTGCTGATGTTAAAAATCCTGCGGAGGAAAATAGAAATAATATGTTTTAGCAATTACTGACAATCCAGAATGATTTCTCGAGCAATTACAGAATTGCTCGAGACCGAAATGAAACTGTATAGAAAACAAATGTTTGCGTTTCATGTCACTTCTACCTCCCCGTCCTTCATGTACATGCTCACGTACTCACCGGATGCAGCGATCTTGGCAGCCGACGGCAGCGTACTTGCAGGTGGGGTCCACACCCATGTCGTACAGCGTGGCCTTCCTCACCATGTGGTGGGAACGTCTGAACTCGGTCCCTCTGTCCGTCTGCAGAACAAAGCAACACAGCAAGAGCCAGGTCAGTGTAGACGAGGAGGGAGGCTCTGGATTTGGCATTAGATAGAGGAGCTTACGGAAATGTACGAGTGGAGCATTAAAAGCAATAACATCCACATAGGGCCATCAATTCCTTTATGAAACCATATTACATTTTACTCTACCATTTCTCCTATTCCTAATGTAAGACCAAAGTGTAATGGAGGTTTTCCTGGAACGTGTCCTTCATTGACACCCCACAAACATGTGTATAAGAAGACTGCATTGGTGTTTCTTTACAGGGGCCTGCACCAAACAATGTGCAGCTGAATGATGTAGTGTGGCCTTGTAGCTTGAAGGTTTGATCCAATATAAGGGCACTAATGACCTTGATGAAGGTATAAACTCAGCTTGGTTTGTGTATTTGTGTTGTTTACGAGGAAATAAAGCCTGTATTACCTAACATGTGCCGTGCAGTGTACATGTACCTTTAAATTGGAATGTGTTGTTGGTGTTGTGTCGAGGATAAGGTCTGCTCCAGCACGAACAAAGTGTCTCTTGTTGTGCTCTGTAAATTTTTATGTGCCGTGACCTGAATTCTGTCCCAAGTTTAAGCAGATTGTTGAAACTTGTGTAAGTCTAATCAAACAGAAAAATACCACAGTGACCTGAGGACAGGAAACACAGCAAGACACCTTCACGACTGCTTTATGCTCAGAGTGCTGGAGTGTGACATCCACACACAAACATCTACACACTGCAGGGAGTGAAGGTGCTGCAAAGTCAAAACTTAAGCGAGAACACAGCACTGAATACAAAACTTAGATCAGCACCGAACTTTGTCACTGAAGAATAGACTGGATGGATCCAGGCTTTTGTCTTTACATTGTGTGAAAGTGCATTGTTTGTCCATGTAACCAGCTTCCTACAGAAAAATATCTTACTGTCTGATGTTAATCAGTCTGCATAGTTTGGTGCAGAACAAAGACGTGGCTCCAGTGGATTCAAATGTGATTTCATAACAGGATTATTGGGTCTTGGTGGAGGTATGAACTCTGAGTGCTATTCCAGTTTGTTTGTGTTTGCTAGTTTACAAGATTAGTCAAAACATGCCGAACCAGTTTCCACTAAGTTTTGAGGAAAAGTTTGGGATGAAACAAAGAGAAAACTTGTGAGCTGCCAAGTTGTGTCTCACCTTGTGTGCAGTACGGAAGTAGATGCTCTTGTCAGCTCCACAGCTAATCATCCTCACCTTGTTGTCATTGGCTGAGGAACAAGAGAGAATTATTTCATCAGATGAAATCACAGAAATGTTGCAATCCTTCATCAAACTCCTGCTTTCAAAGTTTACCGATCAAGAAAAAGAAATTGAATCCAGACAGAAGGTTGTTTTTTTCCAATTCGGGCATTATGAAAGTAGTCAGTATTTAAAATCACTAATTAATGCCAATGAGTGAATGGGCCAGTAAAAAAATCTAGAAAAGACACTTTGACCATTGCAGTGTAACAACCCTGATCATCAGCCAGGCCAATAATGAATCCATCCATATGCAAATTAACATCAGCAACCTTTCCCTTCGTACAAACAAGCTTCGACTGAACAAACATGTATAGATGTCATCTATGAATTAAACAGGCGGTTCTGCCATTATCTGTAGATGGGGACGAAAAAAAACAGAAGACGACAAGGATTAAGAGAAGATTAGCTGTCAGATGTCAGCTGCATCTCAAGTGGCTCACCAGCAAAGCGGACGGCTGTTATGGATGAAGAGTGCTCATCGAGCGTCTGCACCAGACTGTAATCGGCCGCGGCATCCAACACGTGGATCAGACGGTCCCTGCTCGCTGTGGCCAGCAGCTTCAGACCTGAGGGAACAGCTGACGTCACATACGCAGCCAGTGCGCGATCGCTCTGGTCAGCACGGCCACGTGCGAAGACACTGACCTGTTTCTGGGCTGCTGTACTCCAGGCAGAGTATTTCTGCATCATGGGCCTCCACCTTCAGAACCTCCTCCATGCTGCTGAGGTCGTGAACCCTGAGGACCACGAGCATAAATGTTTTTCAGACATCAAGTTCATTTAACTGTCATTACCAGGCCGGGTTATGACACCGGCTCTCGGAATAGTCCGCCGTCTAAAGCTGTCTTACCTCAGCACGCCGTTGCGATCGCCAGATGCCAGGTGTTTGCCATCTGGACTGACACAGATGGTCCTGACACCTGTCCTGTTATCTGTCGCCTGTCCGTCCCCTGATTTATCTGCGTTCGTCATGCAATCTGGATCCAGTAAAGCCGCGGTGTTTCCATCGAGGTAGATAATATTCAACAGGTCCTGCAGAGCCACAGAGCAGTAACTCATCACACAGGGAGGAAATACACGGCCACATGAAACGGCTACAGACAGATATTGATGCCAGACTCACATCGCTGAGGATGTTCTGGGAATGAACACGGGTCTCAGACCGGTCGTCCATGCGCCACAATCTGATGGTGTTGTCAGCTGAGCAGCTCAGGAAGGCCCCCGACGACAAACCAGTCCCCGGTTCACCGGGAACATCAGGGTATACCTGGGAAAAAGAAAATTAGAAGGTGTTACTCAATGGAATACAAACCCCCAAATGACTAATGTGCAGAATGATGATTCTGTAACGTGCTTTTACAGTCACAATGGAGCATAAGCTATGATCATGCAGTTTTACAAGAGAGTATGATTGGTCTTTTTATTGTCTAGTAGTTGCCAGTTGAAGCATAATAAAAATATATATATATTCAGGGTATAGTGTGAAGTACCTTCCCCAAAACAACAATGTGCAGAAAGAAGTAATCCTCTAAATCAACTTTTATGAACTACTCAAAGAGAGTGGTGCTGTATGTGAGTGTGTGTGTGTGTGTGTGTGTGCGCAGAGATGCTGCTCCTTCTTTTTCTTTTCTAATTCTTGTGTTATTTTACGATGTCGTGGATATTTCTGAGGACAGGTAAGTGCTGGTGATGAGTCAAACTGTAAAACCATGATACATTTTAGGTTGCTTGGTGGAGCTCATTGTTACCATGGAAACATTTACCTTCGCTATGTAAATAATGTCGGCTATTATCAGCGCTACATTTGCCGCGGAGGCTTCAGAGTTTCCCTTTTTAAGATAGCGCCTTTTTTTCGAGACGGGAAAAACATGGAGATCACTCACGGTGGACGATGAAATTCACAGTTCCGTCGCTCTTCAAATAAATTGTGTTCACATTCACGCACCTGTGCCTCTTTTTTGTTTTCCAATCGTTTTTTGTTTTTTTTGCTCACTGATCACAAATGATCTCATGCCAGGGATGAAACTCTATTTATAGGGATTACTCTGAAACATCAATGGAGAACATGAATGGGAAATTTACCCTCAGTGCCATAGATTCTCGAGAAGTGGGTGGTCGATGTCAAGCTCTATTGATCGATCACCCGGGTTCCCAGAATCAGTGACCTAATCAATAACCAGCCTCTGAACTACTGAGCCAGTATCGTGCTGCAGGTGTTGCTCACTTCCTTCAGCATGTTTACCTCCAAGTCCCAGACACAGGCAGCATGGAACAGGTCTGAGTGCACCTTCCCCACCCTGCCGACGTCTCTCACATCCCACACATACAGACTGTGGTCGTTATATACACAGCTGAGCCAGTGGCCCAAGGGGTCGTAGGTTACCGCGATGGCAGCTGGGAAACGGTCATCGGCCTTTGTGGAAAATAGGTGGCTGATGAAAGAGAGAGAAAGGCTGTTTTATGCTGGACAAACACAAACAGATCATTTCCTTCCAAACATCAACATGCACGCGCTTAAGACTGTGAAACGGTGCCACTGGAGACAGGACGCTCTATAAATAGAGCGCGTTTGATCCCCGTAGTGGATCGCTGCCAAGGAACCGCGATGCGCGTGTGCGACTCCTGAGCTCTTCCTCACCTGGCCTCAGTGATGGCTGAGATGTCGGTGCGGAGGGGGTGCGGCCGGGGCAGCGTGCGGATAAAGCGCAGGTCGGCAGGGCTGAAGGCTCGCACCGTTCCATCGGCACAGCCACAGAAGATCATGTCCTCGGACAGAGACAGGGACTGGGCCATGCTCGTCTGCAGAGCATCGCATGAAACAGCAAAACGTCAGGTCATTCAATCCATCTATGATGGGTTAAGGTTAGAAAATATCAAATGTTTGGAGTATCACAGCGTCATTCACTCAGGTGGACAAACAGCAGGCCTGGCAATACCAAATACTACAAGTGATCTTCCACAGGAGTCTGTCGCTCGTAATAAATGTCACACATCCTGTCCAATTGCAGCAGCAGCCTCATGCCTTCATCTTCACCCCTTCATGGAACACTAGGACTGGACACTGGCCATACATACACATCACGTGTGCACAACTCATAACCACAGTGAAGGACACATCAACACTCAGCGGTTTAGAGTGGTAAAGGTAGTAATAGATGAGTCAAATGATAAGGCACCATCCATTATCTTCTGTATATCTTTCTCCTTTCACGCATATCGGGGGAGATGTGAACAGGTTGTCCAAGTATCACAGGCTAATACGTAACAACCATTCAATCTCACATTCACACAAATGTCCAGTGAACCTAGTGTCAGCCTGTATCTATTTGTACTGTGGGAGAAAGCATGATAATCAAACCCCCACAGAATGACCCCGGTTCGGAGAATTCAAATATTTGCTGTGAGGCAACACTTTGTCTGGAATATTTTTTGCTGGACCAAATTGGTTTTCACACCACACTTGTCAAAGTAAATCTTAAAGCAGCCATGATGAACCATACCATGGTTTGACGCCTTTTAGTCACAGACTGTACATAATATCCGATATCCCTCAGCCGTTTGTTTCTGCTTTTGAACAGTGAGAGTGATGTACAATAGAAGTCACATGTAACTGAGCTCAGTAACAACACAAAATAAAGTATCAACTGTAAACGGAGGGATGGTGATGCAAGGAAGGTGAGTGATACTGGAGTAAATTCTCATTTACCTTCTTGCAGAGACAAACAACAATCCATCACAATCAACTCCAGAGATCAGCTGAGATACTGTTTCTTTAGAGGATGTAATGACTCAATCAAATCAGTGCAACCTCCAGATCTAAATCACAAAGTAAACTGATCAACTCCAGACACTTCCGACATCACTCACCCGCAGGTCCACGAACTTATCCAGCATCCTCTTGCTGTTGAACTCGCACAGCAGGCCAGAGGAGGTGATGCAGAAGGTGGAGTCACACTTAGAGCCCCGCCCACAGGCCACATCGCAGAAGAAGTTGTTCCTCAGCTCTCCCAGAAGCCCCGAGCGGCCCAGGAGTGGGACAGGAGCACTGGCCTGAACGTTACAGAGAGAAGAGAAGAGACTTAGCACGACTCAGTCACACCTTAAACATTGTATGATACTGGACATCATGACGGCTCCTCAACAGAGAGGACAAATGATCTATATCGCCCCCTGGAGGATTACTACATTATGGGTCAAACGCAACCTTCTTTACAACTGGGCTGTAACTTTAAAGACACTGGTTGTAAAAAGATGGAAAATATAGAGATGAAAAGTAACAAACACATAAAGAAGAAATGAATCATGACATTTCACAATTATGGTCCAGTGTGTTCGATCGGGATGAATCTATTTCAAGATTCAAGAGGAGCTTTTTTGCCAAGTGAGCGGTCATGGACACACATGATTATCCACACAAGGAATTTGACTTTTGGTACTTACATACGTTAAACAGGACAGTAAGTTAAACAAGACATTTCCTTAAACAGACATGTTACATAACATAATTATACTGATGTTTCCAGTGTCTGTCTAAGACTTTGGCTGAATGTTATTTCATTACCTTGCTGGCCTTGCAGTGATCGAGGTACCAGAACTTGATGTGTCTGTTCCCGACAGTCACGAAGTAGGAGCTGTCCTCGGAAAAGGACACACCCGTAACTTTACTCGACACCTTGTTGGCGGCTACAATGACATCTTTCTGCGAGAGAACAAATACAACACGTGTAACGAACGAAAACTTTGCAGCCACAAGAAGAGCTCGAGTCCGTGTTCTTCAAACAATTGTCAGGAACGGACCTTCCACGCCCACACGTTCACCAGCATGTCATGTTGGTTTCCCACACTAACGATGTGTTTGCCGTTGGGAGAGAAGGCCACACACGAAATGCCATACTTGTGCTTCTGGAGCTCAGCCACTTGTCGTCGCTCGGTCACGTCCCACAGTCTCACTGCGGGTAGGTGGCCACTCTGGGGAGAAGGAGAGAGGGATGTGAGGCAATAGCTGAAGAAGGGGATCTATCTTTCAAGGACACAGGTGATGCTTCTTGATTTTCTCATTTCAAAATTGTTCTGATTTGTAGGTTTCTTTCATATAGATGTCTGGATGTCTCTTCCTAACAGAGGTCTCTGCCTATACATGTTTTTCACAACGTTATATTCTATGTATGTTTTTCTACAGTAGTAATCTATCTACACAGTAAACCTGGCGTTGGGTAATAGGCAATCACCATATCGTATCTACACACTTGAACATAAGCATGATGTGTCTCCTTTAAATCCCCTGCAGCAGGATACAAGCGGCAGTCACCTGTCACTCCAGTCTATCCAGCTCTCTACGAGATTATCCTCCCTGTCCTCTGACCTCTGCTGGCTGTACGCACTCACTTACCCCTCTACCTGCTCACATATTTCTCCTCTCAGGGATCGCAAGGTCGGCTATATGTGTCATCATCTAGTGGAGACACCTTTACAAGGTCAGAAATACACGAGGTATAGGATGAAAGGTGGCCTGGAGGATGCTGGGAATGGATGACGGCTGAAAGATGACTGCTGTCAGCTTGTTCTTCATGTAAACGTGGCACTATTTGATATCTAATTAGATCATTCACTCAGAAATGTATTCGACTCTTCTCTTCATTCGAAGCTAGCAGGAAATCCTCAAACAGAGAGAGATGCTTGAAGGACAAATCCCTGCAGATGTGCCAAACGACTTTCAATATTTGCTTGGGATCTTGGGGAAATTGAATCAAAGAATCAAAGACGTTGAGGTGTGAGGCTGCACAATTTGACATCTGGTTGCAGGGTAGCTAATTCTGTCTTCTAATCTTTGGTCTCTGCCTTCACGGCAGCTACAGCGTGCTCATCCACTTACTCTGGGAGGTCATTCATCGGCTTTGAATGGCAACAGCAGTGGGAGAAAAGGATTAAGATACAACGTGCTGTGTGGGAGCACATGCCGTAATTACAACACAGAGGGCCGGGACGCTGTTTGACAACACACAGCAAGAGAAAACTGAGGTCGTAAACATCGGATGCTACATCGTCATCATTACCTGGGGATATCCTGCAAAATGGCTTCATCAAGCTCATAACATCGGACCTAGAGAGATCTAATTCTTTGTATACTGATGACAGTAAAAACTTTCAGACACTTATTATACACTCTAATAATCAAATGTAAGTGGACTTACCTCTCCTGTGACCAGGTACTTGCCATCGGGGGAGAAGGACAGAGCTGTGATGGTCTTTCTGTGTAAGAGACAGAAACAGAGGACACAGTTAACATCTGTATTACTGCGACTATTCTACGTTTCATTGATGCGACTGTGTGACTCACCTGGACGTGTTGATGATGTGGTGTTGTCTGTTCTTTTTGGGGTTCAGCAGGACAACCACACAACTGCATATGAGGATAGAAAACATGATGGTTAACATGAATATTTATGCGGAAACAGGTTTTCAAACACAATAACTGTGTGTGAATGTTGAGTTTAGTGTCAGTGGAAAATTCCAGTGTGCAAACATTCAAGCAATTTGCATTGTTGAACGTTTTCTGCATTAGCAGCTAATCTGGAACAAAGTAAACCCGAGTTCACTAATCCCCATTCATCTGGAATTACAGAATTGAGTCCAGTGACCCCGAGGATTAAGATTTGAGATTTACAACATATTAACACTGCACTCATTACTATGTAAAGGTATGTGATACATTACCAGTTGAGCTAATGGCAAATAAATCCTATGAGCTAAGAGTGAGCTATTAGCTAATAGCTAATGTACAGGTGAGCTACAAATTAAGATACCCAATGAATTAGCAGGTAGGCTACCTGATGATGTGCCGTTGGAGCTACAAGTGAGTTAGCAGGCGAGTAAACAGATGATGTACTGCTGATTTATCGGATGAACTAGTATGGAAAGCTAGCATGTGAGCTACCTGGTCTGTTAGCGGATAAGTTATCAGATGATATATCAGTTGAGCTACATAGTGAGCTAACTTTGTAAGCAAATAGCTTAATTGATAGACGGGCAAACTGTTGATCTATCAAGAGCCAGTTGAGCCAGTGTGCGAGCTGAGCCCAGAGGGCTACATGGTGAGTTAGCAGGTTCGCCACCAGTTAATGTACAGTTGACTTACCAGGAGAGCTAGTGGTTGAGCTAGCAAGAGAGCTAACAAATAATGACCTAGATGAGGTGGTATGTGAGCTACCAGGTGAGCTAGCAGTTGAGCTAATTGGTTGGCTAGCAAATTAGAGTACAGGTGAGCTAACTGCTAGCAAGCAAATAAAATAGCAGGTGAGCTAACTGCTAGCAAGCAAATTAAATAGCTAGTGAGCGAACAGGTGAGCTACCACATGATTTGGGCTGAACCTTGGAAAAACCCAACACTTGTACGCTTGAGACACACACTCTTCTCAACATTGCAAGAAAAGTAAACAACCCCAGGTCTCCTATGCTGACCCGCCCTGGACACTCTTAGCATTAATGCAGCTTTGAGTTAGAAAACAGGCTCAGTGCTCAGTTCTCCGGAGCCACTGTGCTTCAACAACAAAACGTTCACCCCGGCGCTGCCGCAGCTCCGAAGCCCTCGAGCGTCACCTTCATGGATCTCAATAAAATCCTCCAATAACCTGCAGCTCACATGTTGCGTTTTTTTATTTCCTGCGTTTAGCAGTTTCACTCAGCGAGTCTCTGTTTGCACAGACGGAAAAAAGACTACCCCGCGCTCCGAGGATGAGGTTATCACTGAGTGAGTCCGAGGTAAACTTCCTGAGGAGAGGATAATAAAACACTGTGGAGCTGCTCTGATGAGGCAGCACACTGAGCTTCCCTCTGAGATACAGATAACACACACACACACATTTGCACACTAAGCGTCTGTGTGAGGTGGATATGATAAGAAAGCTACGCATGCATGAAGGTGTTAATAGGTCAGAGGTCACACGTTGATCAGACTCTCACTGCTCTTACCCAGCAGGGTAGGCCACCAGCCCAGATCGGGGGTCACATGTCAGGGCGCTGTTTCTTGAAGCCGTGATGCCCAGAACCTTCTCCAACGTCACCTGGAGACACAGATAGCACAGATTCGCACCTTCACTACAGCGATACTTTATTCATTCTTCATATTCTGGAGGATTTCATTCCAGTGGGATGTGAATGTGGTGCATGTGGTGCAATCTGGCGAAAGGTCTCTTGCCCAGTGCAGCCAGAACTGGGATGGGGAGGCCTGAGACATAAACAGTGTTCTTTTAGAACTGTAACCTGATTGAGTGCTGGTATCCTAAGACGATGATATCCTGTGTTAAAGTACTACCGATGCGATCAGTAGGATTGTGGAGGCCTTTAACGGCACTGTAGGTGGATTCAGAGCCGACTTACTTTCTCCAAGATGAGCAAACAAGTGTGTGACAAACAGCCCCAGAGGCTGACGGAGTGAGCCTGCAGCAGGAGACACCTGCTTATGGTCTGAAACAGTTGCGGTTGCCGTTGTGGCTCAGTGCACGGAGGTTGTCCACTGAGTAGAAGGACACAGATCCAATCCACGCCGAGGTGCTCTAGAGCCAGACCTCTACATTTCTTTAATGAGCGTTCGATGGGCGTGTGCGAAACAAAAGAAAAGAAAAGAAAAATTCAAAGTGTCCGAGCGCGGTTTGAATTTGTGCGCGAATGAGTATCGTACACTTCAGTGGCTGATGGGACAAGAGGGGTGTATTGACTTAAGCCAGGTTAGAGTTAGACAGAGCACGTGAGGGACAGCCAGGTTGACATGTCTGTCTCTCAGTCCATCTGGGGATTTAAGAAGCAGCTGTCGGTTGATTCGTGGAGAAACATGAATGAGTGGAGACCTGAGTCTGAGGTGTCCCACTGACACACATGTCATGAGAGAGATGAGAACACCAAATGAATACGAGACAAATTAAAAACTTAAGACAAACCATCTGAAGTTGAAGTTATTAATAGTAACCATTGAGAGAGACACTATTCATGGCGACGGTATTTAAGAAGCCTGTAAGATATTTCCTTCTGTAGTTGCTAGACAAACAGATAAAGTGTGTAGCACTTAGTTACATGGATGAAGATGTGTGTTGCAGCTGGAAGCCCCCCATCCAGACCACAGGAGAGCCTATGGTGGCCTGCACTCATCATTTCTAGCCTACAGAATACAAACATGGCCACTGCAGAACAGACCTGTTCCATGTGTAAACATTGAGAGAACACTGTGGGATGATGGAAACAACTTTTCATAATCGCAGCTGATAATGCTCACAAAAACACCGGCATTCTCTCATTCGTTTGGTGCAGATCTTACACGCTGCACCTTTAAAGTCAAGTTGTTGAAGAGTTCTGTTGAAGTGTGTGTGTGTGTGTGTATGTGTGTGTGTGTGTGGATAAGTACCTTGCTGCTGAGGTTGTCTCTCACGTTCTTCTTCTGCTTGGTGGAGGGGGTGCGCAGCAGGTTCCTGATGCGACTTTTGATCGTGGATCCATCTCCTGGCATTTTGTCTGCAGATTCCACCTCATGCACACACACACACACAGGTGGTCGCCCTCTGTCACACCACCTGAGGAGGAAGAAGAAGTCGCGCCCAGTGGGCCACCTAACCCCTCCACTCCTCCCGATCACTGGGATTCGTTGTTGTTGTCGGGTCGTGGGGACAGAGTCTCGGCTGTGTGACGGGTCACGTGGTCTCAGGACGGCTCCCCTCCTGCTCTCTTCCCCTCGCGTGCAGCTCCTCACTCCAGACCGCGGCAGTCTGAGGGTCTCAGGATCCACGTCCTGTGCAGAGGACGCCGCTGAGTGTTTCCCCCGCGTGACGTCACAGCAGTAATCCGCCCAGGTCTCGTGATCACATCTGTGATGGCTTTTGTAGCTGTTGTCGCAAACTGATTTAATAGGATTAAAGTCAGACTGTGGACTCTGTGCACACTGAACGGCTCCGCACCACCGCAGTGTTCTCTGTTGATTGATTAGAGATGATATTCAAATGATCTACTGAGTGCATAAATACATTACAACAAAAATGACATGACAATGACCTGTATTGATATTCAGTTAATTATTATCCCACTGTAGTGACCAATGTATACACCCATTGATTTTTAATGCATTCGGCCATATTTCATTTGTGTTGTCATACTAATCAAATGCATTGAGTAGAGGGCTTAAAGGTCCGGTGTGCAGGATGTAGAGACGTCTAGTGGGGAAGTTGCTTGTTGCAGCTGAATGCTGCTCCTTTCATTGTCTTCCTACAAATGGTGGTAATTCAGAGAATACATAAAGACATCAGTACCATTATTTCGTACATGAAGATCATTCCACCCAAATCTCATATTCTGAGACTTTAAATCTAGAACAAAGCAGACTCTCAAAAGGCCAACATTATTCATTATATTCAGCATATAATGTTAAACTGACTTTAACAGGTAAAATAAGTCCCTATTTTCACAAACTGCAAAAACGGTAATACTTGTGTATAAATTCCATATAAACAAAATCAACCCTTTATACGTCATCAAGAATAGGACAAGGATGCTAAACATGCACGTCAGCTCTAAAGTGATCTCATAATTATGTATAAGTGCTTGCTCTCAGTTTACAGAGTGCTTTAATTCATATATAATAAAATGAGACAGAGCCATAAAAAGCCAGCAGCACAGTTATGGTGTGTTAAGTGTCTCGGTCACTTCATTATCATCTGTTACATCCACACAATATTGTCAGTCTTCAGTGTTTAGGTTTCAACGTGTCTGCCTGAACTGACCTCTTGGCTTCCTGTCAAAACAGACCACGCCCCTCCATGGAGATACACGGAGATAGACAATTGTTTTGTTGTTTCGAGAATAAAAGGTTTTTGATGCATATTCACAAAAAACAATGCATCAACGAAATAGTAGGTTCAGTAATAAATGCACAAACATTTTATTAATTTCAAAGGCCATATTTTTCACATTTTCAACAAAAGGGCAAACAGTGATTGGAAAGGAATCAATTTTGAGATATACAGTTAAAGGAAATACATTATGTAAATATTATTTCATAGACATGTGGCTAACACATTGGCTGTATTATTGTTATCGTACCAACTTCCCCATCATAAAACTGAAAAACCATAAAGTGCTCCTACCTATGAATTCCACTGTTGCTGACAGAGTAATCCTAATGAGGAATTAATCATTTCAAAAAACAAAATGTAAACATTTCAAGCAGGTATTGACACAGAACATTGTCTCATCCCATTCAAGAAACATAATAAAGTCACACTGGCAGGTTTCACAGTGACATAATCCCAACGACCTTGTATTAACTTGCATAGAACAGTGAAAAAGTAATCATTCATTCATGATTAATCAAAAACAATCTCATTCAATCTTTTGATCCATCATGAGAAGAGAGAAGTGTGGTCCATGAGGAGGAAGTTATCCATAGGTAACGTCAAAATCATATTGAACTCATATAGTGACTGAATGCTTTACCTTCTCTCTTTAGGAAAGTTAATCATCTGAGATGCGATACAAACAAATGAACTTAAATCATGCCTGCTAAGGCGTCAACAGAATTATGTTTACTTGAGATGGGTGTTCTTCTTTTCTTTCTTCAAGCACCTGTACCCTACATTTTAGACGTACTCCTGTAAGACTGCGCACTTACCCACAGAAAGATAGACTTGAATGCCGACAGTCAACAGCTGTAGTCCATTGTGGTTGTGTTTCCATTGTGTGTTGCCCGTGTTACGCTTGTGTCTTGGCCACCATAACAAACAGCCCCCATCTCCACAGTGAGAAAAAAGAAGAAGAAAAGGTTTTGTGCCGACTTGTACAAAAAGCAGCAACAAATGTTGTTCTCTGGTCCTTTGGATTTCTAAACAGGCACGTTTGGTTCCTCTGCAAAGGGTTAAGACAAGGTAGGTGTGCAGATGAGTGAGTTTCCAGTGTGAGACTGAGGTTTAAAAAAAATGTCATGTAAGGAAGAAACAAGACCTAATCAGATTCCAGCTCCTTCTCTAAATCTATCCAGGAACGTTTCTTAGCGCTCGGAAAATCTTTTCCCAAAGCGCCACGCGTTAAAGGCCGTGACGCCCTTGAGGTGCTGTTTCCCGCTGGGGTGTCGGGGGCTTTTGTGACTTGCCGTCTATGATGGTACGATAGTTTGACTGGACTGTCGCGGTCAGACTTCGACGGACCCCTCTTTTTGGGTGGAGCGCGTGGCTTCGTCTTCGGAGGACGTCCTCTTCTCTTCTTCGCTGGGACAGGACTGTCTGCTGCCTCACGAGCCATTACTGGACTGTTTGCAGCTTCTTTCAAAGTCAAAGGTTTCGTTTCACTTTGATTCCCTTCCCCCGGAGGAGATGTACTTACATCCTCCCTGGTCTCATCTCCCTGGAGGAGTATGCCGGGAGCCACATCGTCCTCTGGTGGTGCGCCCGTGTGGCAGTAGACCTCAGCAGGGTTCGAACAGGTTTCAAAAGTGTGAATCTGACTTGTGGGAATAAAGTGCAAATAAGTAGCTTGAGCTCCTGTTCTGTTCTTAGGCACAACGCCTGAATGATTAGGGTGGGGGAACTCAGACGGGCGACTGGTTGAACGTGGAGGCTTTGGATCTGAATGTGAGGACACGTGTTTGTCCTGATCTGGAACATTGCTGCTCTTCGAGGCAGCGGGGGGGTTGGACGAGGAAACCGTCTTTTCTTGTTCCTTGATGTCGACATTAGGCTTCTCCGGCGCAGCTGAAGTGCTCGTCCCTTTCACTCCCTCCTCCTGCTGAGCATCCACAATCATTAGAGTAAAGTAGCCAGGACAATCTGTGAAAAGATGAAAGAAATAGGGTTGAATAACATTATAATTGCAAGTTAAAATGAAAGATCACGTTTTTGTAAGAGATAAAACAACTAACTTGGTTTTATATATGAAGGAAGTATGAGTCTGCCAGTCTTTGAGCGAATCAGAGGAAGAGAGAGGGGCACTGGGGGATTGGTGGGGGCTTGTTGTGGGGAATTGGTGGGGGCTTGTTGTGGGTCATTGGTGGGGGCTTGTTGGATTGGGGGTGTCACAGTTCGGAGGGCAGCGATGGGCTGAGGGGTGGTTCGACGTCTCGGGGCCTCGGGGTCTGGGGCTCCAGTTGCTGCCGGGTCCTTTCCCTCCGATGAGGCAGCAGTAAGGTCCACCTGGACAGGGGGGCTCGTAGCCGGGGGATGGAACAGTGTTGAGGACTGGGGTTTGGGCGAGGACACACTGGAATGGAGTTTGTTGGGGTTGCCCCCCACATGGGCGGATAGGTGCGTCGTTATGGATTTCTGTTGTTCCAGGATGGCCTGCTGGGGTTGACACTGGGCCTGGTTCTGGGACTGAAACAGGGACTGGGACTGGGGCTGAGACTGGGGCGGGCTCTGGGACAGGGACTGGGACTGCGATTTGGACAGGAACATGAACGGAGTCTGCGGTAGGGACTGGTCCGTTTCATTTTGTAACAGCGCAGCTCTGGCCTGGAGGAGCTGGGAAAAGAACGGAGTAAATTTCGCCGTCTTCTCTTTGATCTTCTGCTTCTCGCAAATATCCCTGAGCTTGTGTTTGATCGCCACATCGGACATCCCTACAAATTGGTGACATTTCATATGAAACCAGCAAAAACACACACGGAACAGATAAGCTGCTACCCTCTATATCATCAGCTTAAGGTGAACAGATACAGAAATTGCACATACCAGATAGAGCAGAGAGCCGCTTCACATATTCCAACTGTGATTTAATCAGCATCTTCTTCTTCTCCTTGAGAAATTTGTACGTACTAGTCAGGGTCCTAATTTCGTTTTCAGCCTGCAAACACAATTGAATGTATTGAGATATGCACATGGAGAACATCACATGACATATTGGTGTTTAGAAGCTAAAAGTGTGGACTGTTGGGCCATTTAGACATTAATTAAGCACATTAGAAAGTTAAAGCAATGTTTTCCTAAACTTCCCTCTTCTGCCATGAAAACTATTTAATGTCTTCATCCATATCGTTCACACTCCATTCCTACATTGTATTGTGGCAAAGCTGAGTGCCTGCATTGACCGCCGACTGTGAATCTTTCTCATAGAAGCCTTTAAAAGCATCTCCTCTCTGCTGCGGCCTCTTTATGGCTTTAAAGCTCACTCTAGCGTTGTGGGTTTTTTTTATATTTAGACACTTTGGGACATATAACTAGTATGAAGGGAGACGTGTTCTTTATGTCTGTGGCCCGTCCCAGGCTGAGCCTGAGCATGACGTGGGACTGACCACTTCGAGGAGGTAGAGCCTTGGGGGCCTCGTGGCCGTGGGGTCGCCACCGAGGACGAGCTGTAGTCTGTCAAAGAGGTCCCGCTGTTCAGAGCGCCTCTGCTTTTCCAGCGCCGAGTGCGTTTTCCGCTTCTCCTGGCCCTGAACACCCTGGGGTGGGGAGACAGTGGAGGACATTGGCAAGAGATGCAAGAAAGTCATTGTCCTATACTGGCACTTTACAGAAAATACAATGATTTACGTTATTTAAAAAAAAAAAAAATAAAAGGTTGGTGGTGAGTACCTTGGCGTTTGTTCCCCATCCAGATACAAAATATCTCTTGGCAGCACTGAGAAGAAGAACATGACATCTTCAAATATTCAATCCTCTGAGTCAGACTTTAAACGTTCAGCTCATTCTGGAGTAAATGTGTTTTTACCTCGACTCGTGTGATACGTTTTTAGCAGCCTCCTTCAATTCTGTGAGGATCTTTCCTTCTTCATCTACGTTTACCATCACGATGTCCAGGTCACCCACCTGCAAATTATATTCAGAAGATATCAAAACAAGGGTCACACATGGGGTTTGATGAGAGATACCTCAGCAGGAAATGGTCAATAAAAAAAAGGCTCCAGCAGTAACTAAAAATCTGAACCAGGGTTTATATGTGTTGAAAATGATTTCTTAAACTCACATCTCTACAGTAGTCAGAGTCGTCGGAGCTCTCTGATGCAACTGTCTCCACCTGTCGATCGTGGACATCATCTCTCTCACCGCTCGCCAGTTTAGACGAAGAGCCAGACTCCATGGATCCACTTTTTGATGAAACATTCAACCCAAGCCAGTTCGGATCGAAAGCATCGGTTACGTGTCTAATGTTACACGGCGACTCGCTTTGTGACAAGAGTTTCTGCAGAGCAGACACGTTTGAAGGCTTTTCTGTTTCTCGTGGCTTTGTCTGCTTTGGGAGTTCAATGAGGGTGAAGCCCCCAGGCAGGGACACCCCTGTCTGGTTCTGGTTCCCTGTGCTTTCGCTATCTGGGGGGCAGATCCTGAAAGAATAGGTCCCGCTCTCTGTGAGGAAGCTGGGTGTTTTCAGCGAGGGAGAGACAGTGAGAGAGACAGGGGAAGACGTGGAGCTGTTCTGAGGAACGCTGCCTGACCTGAGCTGGCTAGAGATGAATTCGTGGAGGGGGTTAAAGCCAGGGGGGGTTTGCAAAATCTCAGGGAAAGTGTTGGACCCTTTTCTCCACGAGTCAGGGTGGAATGGACCTGAAGAAGAAAGGAATGCAGGATATGGTTGTAAGTCATAGAAATGCAATAATTACCCTAATTAATTTAAACCAAAATTCAAAGGCACATTCTGCTTGACATAAATCATGGTGGTCTTTGAGTGTAATATCGTGCTGTCAAAATATTTTACTTAATGCTTAATTAGTGTACGTTCCACGGCGCCTCAGAGCACATCGTAGGCAACTTATCATAGGCAACATATATATTATAGCACCTCTGCCCATGGACCAAAGGCGTAGAAGTTAAGGTTAACGATAAACTACACATAATATAGGTTCTATAGGAATTCTCTGCCTGGATTACCCTGAAGAAGAAACCCTTAAGAAACACTTAACATACAACTTAGAACCCTATCCATTTCACCTCATGTGTCTAACCCTAAATAAACCCTTTCCCTTTCTGCAATCAATTCTCTGACCGGAGTTGTGGTTCATTGCTGTTGACTCAAACCATCCACTTCACGACGAATCCTTCCTCACAATTTGCTTTAACTCGATTGCTCTAGATAATTGTGTAAAATACAAAAAAAATGGTTTGGGTACATTTCATTTATCCTTAAACTAAACAGTAACAGACCATAAAAAGCTGGGAGAGGCTGTATGCCACCATTTTATGCTTTTGACATATTTTGGAGACAGATTGGACAAATGCAGTGGTGATTGTGTATTAGAGCCAAAGTTCAGTTCAATTCAGTTCACAGGTCAAAAGTCAGTCTCAGATGATTATAACATTTCACTTCATTTTTATAGCATCACAATAAGTAATAAAGATTTTTAGGCTTTACTTTCTGGGACACGGACATGTCAACCATACTTGTATTCAGTCTATAGCTTTGGTTGTATTGTTACCTTGGATGATTCGGGTAGTGTTATCAAACAGAATCTTACCTAATGGTAGCGTTGTTGTCTTCAGTTCATTCGTTTTATTTGCAGTGTCCACTTGAGGGACTGCAGCGTTTGAGGGCTGCGCTTGCTCAGAAACTTGCTCTGTTTTTTTTGGAACAAGGTCAGCAGGTATGCTATGTCGGCCCGTCACATGTGCTGCCAGGCGGTTAGCAGGATGTAGAGAGCCCATTCTCCCCAGCAGCACTCTGACCTGGTAATATAATTTTCCATTCACCTGCAAGGGACGAAAACATGTTCCATAATGTTACCTTCTCGGATAACAACCCGAAATGTTAATAATCAGTCAGCTGCTTTTAGTGATTTTCCTTTCTGGAAATCAGCCTGACCTGTACAAGTGAAGATGGTAGGGAGCCAATAGGTTTGGGCTGGGCTATCAGGTGACCAGCAGGTACAATGCCACCCAGAAATGGCGTAATTCCAACCAGCGTATTCTCTTCTTCAAAAAAGACGTTCTCCTCGGTGTTGGTTTCCGTATCTTTGCCTTTACTGACATGGTTTTCCTCATCATGGTCATCACTTTTGCCTTTGTTATCACTGGTCCGTAATAGTTTATTTATGCGCACCTACAAGAATGTGGGGGAGAGAGGGAGAAGTATTTTTTTTAAATAACCAAGTTATGAAACTGGGCCAAGTGCCTCTCAACCACTTACTATTCAGAAGCTGGTCTATTTTACAGCTGCAGTTCTCTTTAAATGGTCATGTAAAAAACACAGATGGTAAAAACTGATAAAAAACCTGAACTATAACTTTTGTACAACTACAGTTATCGTGATGTTAGGAAAACATACACTTTTCCAAACATGTTGGAAAAACCTGTGGTAGATTCAAGTTAGCATTAAACAAAGTGTTGAATGTTTACTTGGTCTATTTTAAAAACATGGCGAAACAACACGCTGGCTTCCATTGAGAGAAATTGCTCCTGATATAAATATAGAGGGCTATTTCCAGAGAAGTAAAAAAAAAAAACAGGTGAATTTACGCAACAAAAACATATAATTATTCCATTTCAGTCAATGGAAAATACTGTCTGCTCTTTACCCACCCTGTAGGTTACATGGGAGCCACTAGGCTTCTGCACAAAGATCTTGGCGACTGGCGAGATGAGGTAAGGTCCGACGCGGAAAGACTGATGCAACTGGTTCCGATTCACACGTCGACATAAAACTTCCAGGATCAACTTGTGATCCTTTTGCCACTGACAATTGGACTGGATCTGGATTTGCGTCTTTGGCTCCTTTTCATTGCGAGATGTGTGTGAGATCTGATCATCTAAAAGAATAACATAGTGGGGAAAATTCAGTTCACATCTAGAAAGACACCACAGAGAAAAGCCTTGATTCACATCAAAATCACTGAGTTCACTCGGATTTGAACCTGAGTGAGTCCACAATAAAGGTGATTAACTCCTTTCCCTATGCTGGTAGTTGGTGCTTTTCCCCCCTTTGGTGGCCAATTGGTGTGTCAGGTCAAATGTTAAAAAGACAGAATTCCCAAAAACAAACAAGAGGGGAAAAACTGAAGAAAATGGAGCCCAGAGTTGGTGCAGTGACAATGTTACCATGGTAACCTGCCCCTCAATTCAGCAGAGACTCCTTCACCTCGCTGGCTAGTGTTGCTTTTTCATTCAAACAATGACATGAGAAAAATTGAAAATCATCCCAAGTTGTAAGTTGTGTCAAAAAGGAAGGAATTTGTATCAGCATAAGACAACAAAGAATAAACAAACATTAATGTAGATCAAAACCTGAATCAGACTAAACATCATTTGACTTGAAACTGACTGCTGATTAAATATATGAGCATGAAAAAGCGTTCTATTTTCTTTACCTGCTTTCCCAACAGTCTTGGTTTGCTTGGTGATTGTGAGGTCGACAGTGGACTTCTTCTGTGGTTTTGCTGTAGATGCATCGGGCATATGTAGCTGTGGAGGTGGAGTGCTGTCATAAGCTCTGACGCGTGCACAGGTCATTAGGCTTTCCAAGTATTTGTAGACTGGGTCCTTGTCCTCCTCTCTCAACTGAAATAATACATTTTTAAACAAGTTTAAAGGGAGTTTCAAAAAGGAACAGAAAAAACAAAATACTCCACCAAATGAACAGAAATATTAAATCTGATGAGATATCAAGAGCTTTAAAAGCAAGGATTTTGCAATCAAATCCCAGAAAGAAAAATATATTATTAAATATATTTACAGGCTCTTTCTGATGCTTCGCAAGGGCCGAATGCTGACGAGTTACAGGGATGTTGAGCGGCTCTGAATCCTCCTCGCGAAGATCGAGGCTCCACACTTTGTTAATGAGGCCTGGACGATGTTGGATCACATCTTCTCCTTTATTCAAAGCTGTTGAGAGATTAGGGCGAGTTATTAACACCTGTAAGTTACTGGTGACCAAACTGGGCAGGAACAAGTGAGAAAAGCAGAGATCTGAATGCTGATGAGGCACAGTATGCAGGATGTTTTGACTCATTCGGTAACAAGGTTGCCTTTCTATAGTCTTCAATGAGTGACAACAAGTGTGCGTTGGTCTCTATTATATGATTTCCTGATTGTTTTCCTCCTCATAGAACGTTTCCACCAAGGACCATTTGGGCAGCATTTGTCTGCCCCCCCCCCCCGGCCAATGACAGCTCTTGACACCCACATTGTGTTGATTGCAAGATTTATCCTCCTTGGGTCTCAAACCTCTACACAATGCAGCAGCCAGTGTGGCAGTCAGAGATGCTATGAAGCTTACAGAACCCATTGAACACAGTGCTGGTTCATGTCGCTAACAAATCTCCAAAGGTGTCAGGAGTAAAGTTGACTCTCTGAACAGCACCCCCCCCCCCCCCCCCCCCCGCC
>JAFBJT010108790.1:32116-43753 GCA_016785325.1 Chascanopsetta lugubris
TTAAATTATTCACCCCCCCCCCCCCCCCGGACTGGCAACTGTAAGACATGCAGGGGTGAGGGGCCGGGACATCATCACCACGTTGCGCCCAGAAAGGTACCAGACGCTCGGACAATGGCAGACACAGCACCCAGGACACACAAGTATAGTAACGCGAAATGTCATTTAGAGTGAAACTGGGTTTGACTTGTGCAAACTAGTATTGGTCTAATTAGCCTCACCTACATATCAGTAATTTTACAATACATTTTAAGATTTCTACTCAAGTGTAACTTGCAGAATACGTTACACATGCCAAGTCCAACTATTGTTATTGGGCAGGGGAGGAGATGACTCAACGTTGTGTGTTTACAAACACCAGCCAAAATATCCAGCAAACTGTACTTTGAAATCATTTCACATGAACACATGTACATTATGTAAAACAAATAACTGGATATTACAGGAAACAAGGTGGTTGACTTCTTCCGTCTCCCCAGGGGAAATCTGTTTGGTGATCTTGTGTTTGAAGCAGATGCAGTCAAACATGCACTCGGGACGACCGCAGTGGACCGGACCTCTGTTCTTCTGCTGCAGACTGGAACACACACAGCCCAGTATGCAGAACTCCTGACCACATGGAGCACATTTAGACACTGGATACGAGACCACCTTCGCACCTGGATTGTCCATCTAATTAAAAGGAAAGGAGAACACGAGTGTAATGCGAGTTAGAACGACTCGCCAAAAAAAAAAAATATATAAAAAAGAAAGACATCAGAACAGGCATGAAGTGATTGAACACACAGTGGGACTCTTGCCTGTTTAGTCAGGAGAACAGACAGAGCCACTTTCAGTCTGTCGTGAGTCAGCTGCGTTCTGCTCAGACCCTCTTTTAAGGCTCCCACCTCCATATATGACATTTTATGCTCAAACGTAGAAGAGGCTTGAGGTCTGAATATCGTCACCCCCTTGTTCTGGTGTGTAGATGATCTGAAGAGCGAGGAGAGTAAATTGGGAAATTAGTGTTGGCAATTGCATGTTTACATGTTAAGATATTTCTTCTTTTTGTTGTTGTTTTTTGTTTTTAAATAAAAGGTGTATGTTAGCTCATACTAGATTAAAAAGTGTGTTGTGACAATTCATAAAATATCTGGTCACAACTGTGACATAGTAAATGGTCTGTATATCACATTCTCTTTCCTCTAACCCAAATGCTGAGAAATGTTTCTGTAGACAAAACAAACATTTCTGTCGGTTAAATGTAAGACTATCATGAGTGAAATTGAAGGCCTCTAGCAAAAATAACAGGAAATAGCATATAGCCCTTGTTTAAAAACCATGCAAAACAAAAGAATGAAATGATTGCTGTATTTTCTCTGCAGTTAAAGTGAATTAAACAAAGAAGATGGAGACCGAGTCTCCTTGGTTACCTGGATGAACCAACACTGGTGTCACGAGATCCAGAAGCAGCATTCACCCTGTCTGCGATTGTGGACGGAGCAGGTGCGGCAGGATAGAGGTTGGTGCTGTGGGGTTGGGGGCAGGGTCGGACGGAGGAAGCATTCCGATGCTTCAGCGCGCTGTCCAGGGTCTTCACGTAGCTGGAGCCTTTAGCAGGAAGCCGATAGGCCACAAAGCCCTCTGGGTGAGTTGAGAAGGCCGCAGCCCGCTCACTGATTCGTTGAGCCTCACTTTCCAAGTACTCATCCAGCATGTCGCTGCAGAAGGCAGATAGGTTCTTTTGTAATCCTTTCAGAGAGGAAGAATAAAGAGACTTTACTACATCAATGGAGAATAATGAATCAAACGCCAATATATTCAACTGGTTTCAGTTCAGTTAATCTTGTAATTACAATGACTGTAACTAATCCTACTAAATGATAAAAAGACGCTGCAGACGCTACAACAAGGAGAGCAATCCTCACCATCATTGCTAAAAGATGTTTCTTTATTTCTTATCAACTTGTTTTTCCATCCTTTGATTTTTGTCATGTCGCTCGTCTTCCCTGTCCTGGAAATGAAGGGAAGTCCCGAATCTGAAAGGAATCAGACCACATCAGTTTTCAGATAAAGGACAAACTTCCTTACTTCCACTTGTATGGAATAATGATTGTATTATCACTGACAGAGAGGAAAAACTTGTTGTGCAGCATTGTTGTTAAGTAATAACAAATACTCGGTTGTGAAGACGAGTGTAACCATATATGGTGCCACGGTATATTGCGATACAAAAACGTGACGACGCATATCGCTGAGGTGAAAAACTGTATCGCTATGTCTAATGGGTCATATTTGTCTAGTCCAGGGGAGCCCAATACACCGATCACAGTAACGTCTAAACCGGCGCCTGTCACACATCAACACAGGGGAGAGAGAGAGAGAGAGAGAGAGCGCGGACGCGAGAGAGAGAGAGAGAGAGAGAGAGAGAGAGAGAGAGAGAGAGAGAGAAAGAGAGAAAGAGAGAAAGAGAGAAAGAGAGAGAGAGAGCGCTGACGCACACACAGACACACACAGCCACTCGCCACTCTGCTCCCGTTCAAACGAATTAAACATCGTACAATCATTATCCACACCAACAGTCCCTGTTACCCTACTAAGAGTGCACAGGCAGTTGGTCTACACATCCCACTGCTGACACCATATGTAGCAGGGTTTATTGAGAGAGACAGAGACAGAGAGACAGAGAAATGTATTGAAATAAAGAAATTGCTGCCCGTGACAGGCCCACAAATGTTTTTCTTTTCTGCTGTAGTTTCAATAAATATGCACACACACACACACACACACACACAACTGAAAGTTCCATTGACTTACATTGAATTCAAAATGGCAGCCTCCATAAGAGGCTGGTGTATGTCATTATGTCATGCTGTTTCATGGCTAGATGTCGCTAAAAATCACACACTGTCACTTTAAAATTTCGCTATAATATCGTATCGTATCGTTATGGTGACCTCCATATCATGTATCGTACCGTATCTTGAGATTAGTGTATCGTTACACGCCTAGTTAGGAATAACATCATTTACACTTCCTGTGGCCCTTTTCTCTTGTGCATTTATCAAAAGGAGAAAATAGTGTAAATACCACAAAGAAATCTTGATAATACGTTTGAGTATGAAAATAAACAGCAGGAATCATTATAGTGGAGGGCCCTTTGTTTTGGAACCATTGATCATTGATCAATGTTGCATTGTTTTAATTTCAATAAGAACAAAGAGGAGGTATAACAGTTTCTACAAAGTCATAGAACCTCTTGATCTCTCATGCCGCTTTCACACTGAAAGGAGCCGGTTCTCTGTGTTTTTCCCCTCCACTTTGAAAAACCCACCAGAAAGAAGCTGATTAACACCATAAGCATAAAAGGCTCATTCTAGGGTAATGAAAATAGCGAACAATATATTCAGTACATCAGTACAATTATTCCATTCCTGCCACTAGAAATAGATGATTTCATCCAAGTTTCACACACTGGACGTTTAGACAAAGAAAACGTTTCAGCTACTTTGTTTTGTGTAAGACATGGAGATGTCAATAAAGGATGTACAAACAGTCAAAGATGAGTTCCTCTTACCAGCGGGGGCCGTGGAGTTGGCTTCGTCCGGTTGGTTCGGTAGGGGTATTGGCAGATGAACCCCCAGATACTGCAGGTCAACAGACGTCATAGGGTCCAGAGAACTCAGCTTCATCCCGACTAAAAATCAGACATAATCAGGAGTCAGCAATAGAAAACATCCTGGTTAAATATTGGAATGTGTGTGCTCATGTACCTTCCTGCAGCACAGGATGGATGACCTGTCTGTGTTTGAAAACTCTAAGGTCCCGCAGCAGCGCTGCCTCCATACAGGCGATTTTCTCTTTGTCCGTCTCTGGGATCAGTTTTTCTGAAACACACACCGCGGACACATGGATAGATTTACAAAGGATCACAAAGGTGAACAATTAAGATCAAAACATTAACAGGCTCCATCTCAAATAGTCACCTTTTTGCTTTACTTGTATCGCAGTGGTTGGGGAAACTGGAGATTCTGGTGTTGAACAGCTGGTTGGCCTGTGTAGGGTGTGAACCTTGAGAGCTTCCTGAGACAAAAAAACAAAAATAAACAAAAGCCTCAATGCTTCATGAAACATAAAAGCGCAGTTTGTTTAAAATCCCGCAGCAAAAGGAAAACAAAATGCCATTTCAAGAATGTGCGCTGCCTCACCGGAGGAGGAGCTGCAACTGGATTACGTTACAATACAACCAAGATGCTGAAATGCGGAAGAGCATCATTTGCAGTGGTTTTACCTTTGAGGTGAACGACACAAACAGCATACCCTCAACGTCATCCAGCTCTGGCTGCTGAGCCAGAGTCAATGAAGAGCTGCGGGAGGCCGTGGGAGGGAAGGGTGCTCGAGTTGGAGGCTTCCACTCACTTCCAAGGGAATTCACTCGTCTTTTCATCCTTCTTCTCCTGTACGTCCTGGGTGATGGCCCTGGGGTGGATGTTGAGGGAGTGGGGGTTACAGGCGTTGCTTTGGAGTGTAGCTCCAACTTGGGGGTTAGGCCGCCCTCCATGCTTTCCTCCTTGGGCTCCACGGGCGAGGGTTTATCGACGAGCACCAGCTCACCGAGAGCGTGATTGCCTCGTATACAGGTGACATATGGGTTGTCCTTTACTGAGGGTGTCCACATGATGGGCTTCAAAACCAGCCGCTTCTCTTTCGCATTGGAGACGGTAGCAGAGACGACATGATTCGCTGTGCTGTGCGATGTATAAGAACAGAACTGGTTACAAATGCCAACAAAAAGAGGATTCATTGCAAAATGATAATCTCAACCAAACCGATGTTAAATTGTACAGAAACAGTGTGCAATTTGGGGTTATAATCAACCAAATACTCTACCCTCTCCCATTTTCTCCAAAAGAGTATTTAAGAAGCGACTGTAACCTTCAGGTAATAACATTTCAAAGATAGAAGAGAGAGAGAGAGAGACAGTATTTCATTTGTTTGTTTAGGTCTAATGTGAAGACATGATGGTTTCATGTGGCAACCTCTTTCTCAAAAGGGATCTTTCAAAAGTGACTAAATCCAACTACTCCTGTCTTCAGGTGACACAAATCCAAACTGTGATTACTGGACAAAGAAACTTGTGACAAACGACAAGCCCCTTATATTTGCATCAGTAGAGGGGCTGCCATGCTGCGTTCTCCAATGACCTTGGTGGAGCATGCAACTTTACATGACAAAATCCTACATAATACACCTTTCAGTAACTTGTCAGAATGAGATTTTCGTTATTCATTTAAAGAAAATTAAAGTTTGAGTCCCTTTATATTTTAACCATTTAATACTTCAGTTATAACAAGCTGAAAAAAAGTGAACCGTGGCAGCACCAACACAACAGGAAAAATATGTCACAGATATGAGCACAATGAACATCCTCCCATAAATAGAAATAGTTCTGATCAGATTTTAAATAACAAACAGTGAAACTGTATATCGGACAATGTGCATGCTTTGCAAAGAGAATAATTAAGATGTCAAGACTTACCTTGGATTCACGACCCCCTCTTTGCTTTCATTTTGTAAAAACATGATAGACTGAAGGTCGATCGTCACCACAGCAGGGGCCTTAGCTGGAGCGTCTGTGCTGACCTTGCTGTGACGGGAATGCCCATCGCCCCTGAAGCATTTTGCAAATGGGTTATGGTTAATTTTCAGCTGCGTAATCCGGAAATTCTGATACGTGGTCACAGCCATGAATTCAGTTTGCGGAAAAGTGAAGGTAATACTGTCTGCACCCATGACCAAAGGCCGGTCAAATGTGAATAAGACTCCATCAGGGACAGGTATCAGATGTAGCCTGGGAATGTAGCGATGCAGGGAGTGTAGGAAAATGTTTCCGTCCTGGTCTTGAGTGTTATTGGTCAGTTTGAGCTTGTAGAATGAAATCAGGGTGCCCATCCAGTCTGAGCCTTTGCAGATAGCGTAATGATGAGCGAAGGCTTGGACCGGACCCTGGGTTTGGTTTTGAGCTGCTCCAGTTTTCTCCCACTGGGAATTGTTCCAACGGTACCGGAACTTGTCAGATGGAGAAAAGGACAGGACCACACTGTACGAGCGGTCAGGGTCTAAGCCCGTCACCCGATACCGGCAGTACGGGAACATGCGACGGCCCTGTTTAGTAACAATCATCTCGGTTCCACAGGTGTAAAACTCCTTCCACAGACTGTTATTCTCCAGAGTGACCGTGACACCTTTACAGGTGAGCGCAGCAGAAAAATCCTTTTCCCGATTCGGACTGCCAAACGTGGTACATGGCCCTATGAAGAGCAGCGGCGTGGAGTCTGCGATGTCGAGACGACTCGTCCATGAGGATTTTAAAGAGTCGGAGGCTGATGCGATATGCGGGGTAGGTGGGCTTGTTTCAGTTCCTCCGCAGGTATTTGGTGAGTGAACAGCAGGCTTGGCTGGGCTGGCTTCAGTGGGCGAGGACAGAGAGGCACTGCAGTCGTTACTTGCCATGGACATGGCTCTGTTCTCAATCTCAGTCTCGCCAGTGAGATTAGAAATAGTGTCCAAAAGAGGAGGTAAAGCGGGAAGATGGGCGGGAGGAGCCGTTGAGGAGACATCAGTGACGCCTCCCTTCTCATCCTCGGCCGTGGGGCCGTCCTCCATGGGCACAAGTTCAGAGTCCGTCGCCGACATCACCAACAAATAACGTTAATCCCTGTCATTTGATACCTAAAATGATAAAAAGAATAATAATGATCATTGTATGACACAGTGATTCTACGAAAAGGTACAGATATTAAAAGGTATGCAGGATTTACCACCCCCCCCCCAAACAATCTGTTGACTAATAATGATTTGTTTTGCTCTATATGGGACGATTCTACATGGGGACGTTTCACTGGTGGGCAACATATTTAGATTGATAAATGTATCGCATTTCAACAACAAATGTGACATTCCTACAGAAGAGTAGTTTGCGTCATGTCAGGCACACACAAGTTGCGACCATGTTTCAGTTATATCCATGGAAATCTTCGTGTCTGTCAGTATCAAAGCCTTGTTATAATACCAGAAGGACGTTTCAACATATCAGATGTGCATGATTTATAGCCAAGCTCTTTGTGTCACATGGGAATTCCATTGAGAATCAAACCATTGCAGAGCAATTTTAAGACCAGACCATAGGCTCTTGAAAAATAAAGAGGCCACTAATGGAGAAATTATCATTTATTTACAAGACTGGGCCACAGCTCATACTTGGAAAGCTGTGGGTGACTTGTTGACATACACACACACACACACACACATATATATATATATATATATATATTCATTAAATGTTTATTACTTTATGTGATCTGCTATGTCACTATAGGTGTGATTGTGTTAGAGGTGCATTTTAGTTAATAATTATATAGGCAGAAACAATACACATAATCATATCATAATGACAATTTTGTTTCTGTGAGTGTATGATCACCTGCAAATTGTTGTTTTCATTACTTTCAGTAGGAGGCTGCCATGTTGCCCCACCATTGCTACAGTGGCCAAAATAGACAAAAATGCATCTTTTGAGTTGGAATGACAACTTAATCTCCTTCAGACTTGTAAAAGGGAGGGTGAAGTGGTGGTGGGGTTTTCAGCAGCAACACGTAACTTCACCTCAAGATGTCTCCAAATCCTACGCACTGCACCTTTAAAATTTGACTTCAACCCATTCAGTCTGGAGCCCCTAGTGGGAAAAAGTAGTCCCACTGTGCCCAAGAGGGTTATCACGCCTAGGAATCACGTGACTAGCTGTGGTTACATTCGCTGAGAAGACATAAAAATGACTTTCTTTGTGCGTGACGTCGCGATTTAACACTTATCTCGGTGGTGGACTTTGAGCTGCGAGACCTCTCCGGTGTGACTGACCAATCCTCGGGCAGATATCACGCAGCAGAGGACACGGATCAAATCATTGTCGGGCCTAAAGAATTCCTCACCAACACACCGATACACACACGCGGAGTGGGGTTTCCACCTCGGTTGTGTGTGTTAGTTGATTTATTTCCGTCGAATGACGGTGGAAGTGGAGGCGGAGGTAACCTGTTCGCCCCACCACCAGCACCACGGCTCATCTCACACGGTCACACAGACACGCTCAGGCGGATGCACGGTGGCGAAAAAGAAGGTGTAAACCGCCCGAACAAGCGCCTCCGCCGAGTACTACCGACGTGTTTACAACACGTACACGCAACTATAATGTGTCAAATGTAAAATAAAGTCGTCGGAGAGCAGCGTCGCGGTGCGGCGAGCAGAGGAGGGCCGGCCGCTCCACCAGTCACTCATCAAGTTGGGAAAAGTTGCAGGTTTCACAGCCGTCTCACCTTTTTTTAACCGTCGCTCCCGCGTCCTCGTGGCCGGTGGCGGCGACTCGGTCCCACGGTAAACAACACGGTTCCCTCCCACCCCTCCCCGTCCGCTGCGCGCAGCAGGTCCGGGTCCCCTGTCGGCCGCGTCCTTCGAACATAAACACAAACTGGCAAATGGAGGCCGTGAGCCACGCCAGTGTGTGCTCGTATCGACCGACCCGAGCGTGCACGCGGTGGAGTCAAAGCGCATGCACGGATATCAGGAGGAGCAGCAGCAGCAGCAGCAGCAGCAACAACCCCCCACCCCTCCTCTTTCCTCATTGGCGCGGGATCCCGGGGGCCGCCGACAGCGCGGGAGTCCGGTGACAACATGCCCGGTGCCCACCGAAGACAAGTTTGCACGAGGATGTGTTT
Source organism: Chascanopsetta lugubris (assembly GCA_016785325.1). Lineage (NCBI taxonomy): Eukaryota > Metazoa > Chordata > Actinopteri > Pleuronectiformes > Bothidae > Chascanopsetta > Chascanopsetta lugubris. The sequence goes on from JAFBJT010108790.1 coordinate 40,867, forward strand.
GTGACACTCGCGCACGTGCACACAAGCATACACACGCACACCTGATCACTGTGCTCTTCCCGCGTCACTTCTGATCAAATCTCGATTGACACACTCACACTTACTCACATACACACACCCGTGGTCTCAGATCGTGACGTAACGTTCACCATGGCTGTGGCACTCCGACACGCACGCCCCTCTTCGGGATTTTTTACGGCCTGTATATATATTTTTTCCACGTAGTATCCAGCGTGGAATCACCGTCCATGTAAAGTTAACAACAAAATACAAAAACATCCACCGAGGAAATCAATAAATCGACCGCTCATCGATAACACTGGTTGCTGGGTTACACACAGTCAGAGGCGCACGCTATTGTTGAACTGGCAAAGATGGCGGCGATAATTCGTGACGTGAAAAGTCGTAAAGTTGCTTGGTGCGATTCTGTCACACAAACTTTGCGAAGTAAAGAAAAAAGAGTGGCGAAAATAATCCGAAATAATTGTTTTATGGCGACGTTTAAGTGCTGACGAAGACAGGAAGTTGTGACGGGCGATGGCTGGGTCCTGGCTATTTGGTGGGAAGCCATTTACGGTTTATCCGTAGCATCGACACAACCTATTGTTTACAGCGGATTCACATTGAATACACACACGGGGAGATCTAATGTACTATCCGAACAATAAATTATAAACAAAATATCTTCTTAAGCCAAATGTAATAACAATAATTTGCTTCGATAAACCCTGACGCCATACTCACCAGTTTCCACCAAACCGGAAGTTCAGTTGAAGCGCTGCCTGATTGGTACTCGGTTAATTACTGGGTTGCAGCTATTTTATTAGATTTATCCCCAAAAACGTTGTCGCCATAACACCCATGTTTACTAGATGGTGTACGAAATTACTTGAGTGATTTTTTACATGTGACTTATTAACCCCCTGGCTGCCTCTTTCAATGATAATTTGGCTCAATAAATTATTATGTTATTATGATTGTTACATTGCTGTAATATACATTTCCATATAAACGTTTCTTTAGAAACAGAAGTTCAAGAATGAGTGTTTCCTACCTACACGGAAGATCAAAGGAGATCAAAGATTTTAAAGCCCAAACATTTATTACAAGGGCAATGTGTACGATTTGGTGACATCTAGAGGTGAAGTTACATGTTGTATCCATCACCTCACCCCTTGCTCTTCTGAACATACAGGAGAACCTATGGTGGACTTCAGTTGTCATTAAAACTCACAAGATGTTTATTATGTCCACTTCTACAACTGTAAAAACATGGCGGCCCCATAGAGAGGACCCGCTCCTCATGTAAATATATATTAATTGGCTCATTTAAGGGTCATGTGGAAAATGATACATTTAGGCAACTATGAATTCATGAGGATGTCAGTATGTAATTGTTTTATAATATTTTTTAGAAGTCACAAATTGACCAAAATCTTACACACTGCACCTTTAAGTCAGAAAATGCACAAACACACATCTGTCTTGCCTTCACGTCTGTTTGGGTTCTGATTAATATCTATACTGCACATGTGATCACATTCAATCTGTGGAACATAATCCCACAACACTCAATCCTAGATGTGTACATATATATATATAGCTACCTCCGGTAAATCTAATCCTGCATCTTAAAATGGGAGCCAACCAACCACATGGCAACAGATGCACCAAAACAATTGTATCTCTAACATAATCATGTCTGATGTCACTCTGCATGTGGACTGAGGTCCATCATGGTGCTGCTGTGATGAGGAGGAGAGACGGTGGTTGATTCATATTTAATGGCGCCATGGTCAAGGTAAAACAATTTACTAGTAAACAATACAATAAATAAATTCATGTGGAGAGGGCGTGCTGCTGCTGCTGCTGCTGTCGCTGCTGCTGCTGCGGCACAGTGAAATCTGTCACTGATCACGTGTGGCGTTAAAGTAAACAAACATGGCGTCTCTTTAAAGATTAAGCCTCGGAGTATTACTATAATGCATCTATGATCCATACGGATGAAAAATGGATAATTGCGACAAGGTGAAACGTAATATGATTTCCATGTCTACAAGGCGGAGTCTCACTAAGATGAGGAAGTGTGTGTGTGTGTGTGTGAGGGGGGGCGGGGAATCCGACGTGAATACAACGGGTGTGACCCACGTGGACGTCACGTGGTGACAGCGGACTAAGCAGCTCTCATGATCATACAGTCCTCGAATATCTTGTAGTATTTTGACATATGATGAATTCATATATTTAATTGTGAGAGATTTAATATTGCAGGACTGTAGATACTGGCTGTGCATAAAACAAAGTCATGTAAAGATATTTATTCTTCTCTGAATCTCCAGTAAATTGGCACAAATATGAGTTTAACATCCACTGCTGCCATTTTTTCCTCAATTTCTACATAAATGGGGCAAGATCAGCTTTAAAAGAATGCATCAAATATCAGATATTTACATTTTAGTTCAAATATTTTGTTTAAAATAGCAGAAAAAATAACTAATGCAACTCTTCATTTGTGTTCCTTTGTCATTTTCACATATCTTATCCACATTGTTTCCACAGAATGTACGATACATATTTATGTTTGTGATTCGTTCATGCTTTTATTTCTGCTCGTGCATGGATCAGCATGTATTTAACATCCTCCTGAGGATCAGGGGAAAGTTTTTCTAATCCTTATTTTGATAACAAACAATGATTCTGTCCCAACAGCAGCCACAATGTGATCTCACTGAGACAGAATCAGAAGTGGCAGTGCAGACAATGAGACTTTGTAGAACCTTTGTTAGTTCTGTCACAACTGTCACACCAAGTTTAAAATTACACTGAACGGACATAAAAGCCCATTTAATCAATCATCCCACATTAAAACCAGAGTCTAGTGGATATT
>JAFBJT010108790.1:43996-63520 GCA_016785325.1 Chascanopsetta lugubris
CATTATAAAAACTTTTCTTGGATGAGACAGGTTGTCAAGAACCAAACACTTCTGAGTCCTGGCAAATGTCTTTGCACGCAGCTTCAAACTGAAGCCACCGTCCTATCTGTGTTTCCTCTGCAGTGAGAGAGAGAGAGAGGGAGAGAGAGAGAGATATGGAGGATGATGAAAAGTGACTTCTGAATCTGCAGGTTGTGAGTGCGGGGGGGGGGGGGGGCTGCAGTATAGTGATGTTGGTTTATGTTCAGCAGTATAATATTCATTTACATCTGCAGCTGTTATGTTCACCCTTCACCCAAACCGAGGCAGTTTGTGAGTCTGTTTTTATCAGAGCGAAGCAGGAACCGGTGTTTATTTTCAGTTACACTGCGCCACATGAGATTCAGTCGCTCTCCTCCTACTGAAATGCTGTGAGAGAATCTCTTCCAACAGCAAATGATAGAACCGGGGAGCTGAGATCTGGTCTGTGAATCATGTAAATGAACATTTGCAGCAAAGAAAAAAATCCGTCATTAATAAGTGTGTGAGACGTGGGGGAAAGGCTGCAACAGAATGAAGAATGAGAAATGAGTTCAATGCTCACAAAGTGAAGTTAAAGGTCCAGTGTGTAAGGTTTAGGAAAACAAAAATGTTACAATAACAGAAATTACATATGTAATCATTAAATAGATGCTTTAAAAGTGTATAATTACCTGACTGTATGACTTGATTTCATTACTCTGGTGTGAGCGTTTTATACTTTATATATATATAGTTTTACAGATGCTAAGAATGGACACATTGAACACATTTTGAGTTTTAATGAGACAGCCACATGCTATACTTTTGCTTAGAGGAGAAAAGTGAGACTCAGTTGCAATGTGCAACTTCACCAGTAGATGTCACTGGATCCTATACCCTGTGTCTTTAATGCAGTCATTCTCAACTGGTGGGCTGCGACCTAAACTCATTTTCAGTTGGTCAGGCTTTTTTTGGAGGGGGTGGGGAATCCCGTGCCTTCATTTTGAAGGGGATTTTTTATGCATTGGAGTGCCGTCTAATCACACTCCTGAACAGTAGGTGGCGATGATGGCCTGAAATGTTAACAGACACCCGCAATTTCACAGATAGAGGAAAAACAGCAACGTCAGTAAGTACGACACGGACTACATGAAATATGTATTTTCTTATATTGTGGACAAAAGAGGGCAACAAGTTGAGTACCACTGATTTAATTCAATATTTCAGCCACATGCAACATGTAAAAGCATATCTGCTTTGTCATATAGTCATCACAAACACAACGTCCACACGGTTTTCATTTTAAAATCGGACACACCTGACCTAAAGAGAGGCCCCCCTTCATTTCCTCACAAAGTTGTGGATGGAAAACAGGTTATTCCCTATCCCATAAACATATGGACTGATGGACGTGTAGGAGGTGGAGGTGAAAAACTCCATCTCAGCCCAGTAGGGCAAGTCAGAGGGGCTGAATGCCAAGTGGAAGATCAAGTAGAGAGTCCAGTCCACCTGAAACAAGCCCATGGCAGCCAGCACGGCGATCAGGCTCCGGTTCCGCCTCAGACCTTTGCTCCTCCTGCCCGCGTGGCTCAACACGTTCACGGTGGTCACCGAATCCACCCGTTTCTTCTGGCTCAGCAGCACGATGATGATGAGGTAGCCGGTGGTCGTGACGATGAGGAGGGGCAGCAGGTTGCACGTCATGATGAAGATGTATTTGTAGGAGAGGTTGACGATGGGACATATCTTTTTGTCGCAGAGGAAAAAGTCCGGCGGGCATTCGCCTTCGCTGTCCGTGGCGTTGAGCGAATGGTCTTGGAAGTCGATGATAAAAATGGGGAGGCTCAGCAGCATGGAGAGCATCACGCAGACCCCGCTCACCAGCCAGGCCGACCGGGGGCTGTCCAGGCAAATGGGCAGACTCACCCTCTTGGTGCCGTCCCGCAGCTTCTGGTAGCGGAAGATGCTGATGAGGACGGTGAAGAGGATGCTGTTGACCTCCCCGAACACGGTCAGGAACTTCAGCAGGCGGCACTGCCACGTGCCGGTGATGCTGACGAAGGCCTCCAGGATGAAGATGTCGTAGATGTTCATGATGACGATCTCCTCCACGTTGGCCACGGCCAGTCCCAGCAGGAATAACTCGAAGGACTTGACCCGGAACAAGTTAGTCTGAAGGATGGAGAGGATGAGAAACATGTTGCCCACCAGTCCGAAGGTCGAAATGAGAATTCTCAAAGTGAGAAGGGTGTACGAGGGCTCGGTATTTCCTCCCATAATCTGCGGGATTGCAAGAAAACACGTCAGCCCCGTGTTGTTGTGGCAGAGGTCGGTGGGGATGTGATTTGCCACATCGCTGGCTCGTTACCGAGATCTCAAAGGTGGCAAGAATGGAGATAGGTGATTGGCTAAGCTTGTTATAGGGTGAGGGAGAAGAAGAGGGCGTTGGAAACTCTGAAGGGTGGGAGTCATTAGAGTTTTACCTTTGAGCTTTTCAAAGCTTCATCTGGAGACCTGTGAAGTGTCTGATTGAAGGAGTGACATGTTTTTCCACTGGCTGACATCACTCGCTGCTGATTCAGGCGGGAGCAGGACTAACATCCGCGCGTATTTTTCATTTCGTTTTTGGCGTTTTGTGTTTATTCTGCGTAACTTTAAATGTGCCACGAGAAAGCTCTAGTTGAAAACATTTCCATTAAGATCAATGAAATATAAGATATAAACATATTGATGTTTTTAACCTAAATGTATGAAGTGTTCATCACCTTCAGGGAAGTCAAACATACGACCAGAAGGTGAGATCCAGCCCATAGGATGATTTTGACCAGTGTAGTATAGTCAGTACATTCCCAACTGTACTTGTACTTTTGTACTAAAACAAAGGGAACATTTAATGTCATTTTTAATGAACAGGGTCTTTGCGTATATTGAAAAGCACTCTATAAATGAAAATGTATTATTATTATCATTATCAACATTTGAAGTTGTTGTCTATAGGTCGTCATGCTGTGATTTCACTGGTCCGGCCCACTTGAGATCCTATTTGTGGCCTCTGAACTGAAAGGAGTTTGACACCCTGACTTACAGTGAGTCTTTCAAATTTACATCAGGAGCAGATTCTCTCAAAGTAGGTCACCATGTTGCTTCTCCTTGTTTTCAACATTGCTCAGGTAAAACTAATCGCCACACTGTTGGAGGCTGTTAATCTCATGTTCGTCACATTAAAGGTCCAATCTGTAATAGTTCAGCGTAATTATTTCAGTTTTATAGAGAGAACTTGAATAAAGAATAATGACTTCATTTAATTTGTGTATATATTGTTTTTTCCATCAGTGTAGAACGGTGGTACTAAAACATTTGTACCGCTTCTGATATTTGATACTCCCACACACTAAAAACACAAGGAGGTGAGGGGGGTGGGGGGGGGGGGGCTGCATGCTACTTCACCATGAGATGTTACCAAATATTATACAATGAACATTTTAGAAATTCTGATGCATAATGTTACAGTAAGAGTTAAAGACGGACAGAGAGACCACATATGTCAGTTTGGCTTTTAACCAGATGTGCTGGTTTCAACTTCCTGTTCCTGTGTGAGGTTATGGGTCAATAAACACACATGAGACCACGGAGAAGACTTTGCAAATATAGTTGTCAGATGAGGCCTATTCAAACGTTCAGTAACCTGCTTCTCATAATGACGAGAACTGACAAGGAGTCAGACAGAATGGATATGTCCATATGTCTGTGTGTGTGTGTGTGTGTGTGTGTGTGTGTGTGTGTGTGAGGGGGTGGATAGGTGTCAGAGGACACTGACTTGTGGACCCTGCTGTTGACAAAGAACCAGTTCATGTTCCAGCTTGTCTCTTGTACCATTCGTTCTCTTCCACTGTCTCTGTATCATGATTCAGCTTAATTGTGAATCCCACTGTGTGTGTGTGTGTGTGTGTGTGTGCGTGTGTGTATCTGCAATTAAGGATAAGACATACACTGGCTGTAAATGGGTAGGCTAAGTGTTGCGCAACGCCCCGGGAAAGCTCAGTTGTTTTTCACCAGCCAAGGATTGGCAGACATGCACCTGATCAAATGGCACACAGCTGATTCACTGTGGTGTCATGTGATCGCTGGGCAGTGAAGTTGTTTTTGAAACTTTATGTTTGATATGAGTTAGATCTGTCTTACTCACAGCGGTGACATTAGTCATGTTTGTAAAACACAGATCAAACCCTGCTATCACACTGATAAACAACACAAATAATTGGACTGCCTCACTGAGCCCTGTGTTGTTTTGGGCTCCTTGTTAATATGCAGACATCCTCATATACTAGTTCACCGTGTTGATCAGATTCAAGCCACTCAGCCTCCTCTGCATGTGATGCATTCCAACATATGTCATCATGGGACACATACTGAATTCAATATTTAAGATTTTTTGACTGCCCTTTTAGTAAAGGTGTAGAATAGGCAGGTGCACATATTGTAATTCGCTGACATAGGGAAGTTGACTCTTGTATTTGATGCACTTTGATGTGTTCCTGCCTTGTTATGATGAGTATATGGGTTTCATGTGACAACGGTTTACAAGCCGGATTCCCCCTGGTGATCCTAAAGTCTGCTTTGAATCTTGATTATACTGTTTATCTAAACTGGGATCACATACTGAAGTGACACAGGTTTAATGTGACAAGCAAATAATTCATCAACAAATGAATCTAATACTCTCAACGTTTTACATGAGACTATTTGAGACCAAGGGGTTAAGAGGTCAAAGTACTGTCTAATATGAATGTGACTACAACGTCAGACCTATCTGACAGACCACATATCTGCTTTTTAAGGAGATATGTTTCTAAATTCTAACATGAACCGGACCTGGATTTGGACTTGACTCCACAGGGACTGACTTGACCCTGACCTTGATCTCACCAGGTCAGATGTGAAACAGAGAAGACAGACTCTACTTGCACATGCGCCACAGCCTCTCAGCCAAAGCCTCTGTGTAAAAGTTGATCACACATAAATTAATATGCAGGGGAAGCAACACTGCTTTTCCCACACACTTTCAGGAAATATTATTCAAGTGTCATATTCACTGCTGCAATAATTACATTTGATTAACGGTTAATGAAAATATTTGACTTATTGAGAAACCACGGCGGCTAAAAAAAGCCTTCCTCATCAACTTAATTATGAGCGCAAATTGAGGTTACAGAGTCACAAAAACTGAAATGCTTGTATGATTTGAACACTAATTTGAATATAGAACGAATGTGAGAGGAAAAACTTTCTTTTGTCGTCTCAGGCATCTTACTCATGTCAAGTTAACCTAGTGGAGGACAACAGACAGTATTACTTCACAGAACCTATTGGAGCCATCACTTGTCACCAACACTCAGAACACACTGAGGTTGTCCAGTGTGAGCTGTTGTAAAACATGGTGGTTCGACACGGAGAGGATGTAATGTATACATTCAGGTGAGGAAACTCTCAAAAACACATTGTTACAATTCTAATCAATTATATTCCGTTTCTGCCAATACTAAAAGTTCACGTGCTGTGCCTTTAACATTTTAAAGGGCATAATGCAATGGGCACAAAGTCAGTATGTGCATCTAAGCCTCTTATATTAGCCTGATATGTTTATGACAGCTGTATTAATAATATTCAGCAGCAAAATGCAACTTCACCACTAGATGTCACTAAATTAGTCACAAGTGGATGGATAGATAGATAGATAGATAGATAGATAGATAGATAGATAGATAGATAGATAGATAGATGGATATATAGCGTTGTCATGGTTATGCGATTGACATACGGACTAATAGATTATAATATCAATAATTATGATATAGTTAATGATACATAAATACTTGAATTTGAACCTCATGTGTGTCCTACAGGTTCTTTGGAGGTGACTCCTCATCTCCGTGTCCAGTCAACACCACGGTGCATCCTCCCTCAGACTGGGTGGACTATAGGGGTGGGTCCAGAGAGGGGCAGCCCCCCCCCCCCCCCCCCCCCACCCCCTCCCCCCAACCCCCCGGCCGCAGTTACGCGTGGATACGCCTTTAAAAGGCTCACCATGTTGCCATCACATGCTCCAGCGCCGAAGTAGGATGAGGATGTTGTCGTTATGTAAAAGGCGTTTGTTTCTTACACCGTGAAGACGCCGCCGGAGAGTTTGTGTTGTTGTCGGGAGCTTTGTACACTTTGCGAGGCAGGAGGAGCCTCCGTGTGTGTGTGTGTGTGTACGTGTGTGTGTGTGTGTGTGTGTGTTGTGAGTCCGTCCGTCCGTCAGTGTGTTGCTAGTTGTTGTTCCCACACTGGCTGGTGGTGCGCAGACTGAAAGCTGCCGTGTGTGTTAATGCCAAGTGACGGAGCTCAGCGACCGTGCTGCTCACCGAGGCTCCGGCGGATACTCGCGAGCTTCGCAGCCGCCTCTCGGCGCCGGAGGAGCGGATGAATACACGAGACACGTCAGGCTGCTGGTGTCGCGAGGGAGCGTTGCCTTCTTCTTCTTCTTCTTCTTCTTTTAGCGAGTTGTTTGCGCTTCCTCTCGTCGGCGGAGCTGTTTCGAGGGGTTCCCTCCTCGACCGTGGAGGAGAGAAACATCGGCCACGGTCGTGTTCATTCCCCCTCCCCGGGCGGAGTGGAGCTGCCCCGGTTCTAACCAGTCGGACTGGGCGGACTTGCCTCACCTTCCGTGGCCGTGTGGGAAAACAAGGTGCCCGGACCGAGGCTCGTCTCTCGCCCCCGAGGAGCAGCAGACGGTGGCAGCCTCGCACAGCTACGACGCGGTAAGTAGCTCATTCAGCTTTTTTCCGCCTCCGCCGTGGGTTTGATCGGGTTGAATTCCATTCCGAACGTGTGAGTGTGGACGGTGCAGAGGCAGATATGATGGCCACGGTGATGAAGGAGATTCTAGGGGAGTGGTACTCTGTCTGTCGGACTGGCCCTTTACTCTGCGTGGTGCTATCATAGCCAGCCCCCTCCTCTATCTACCCCCCCCCCCCCCCGCCACCTCCACCTGCAGCCCCCACTGAAGTCTCATGTTGGACAGAACATTTACTTTAACAAGGTCAATGACAGTAGTTAAAGTGTGTGTGTGTGTGTGTTGTGTGTGTGTGTGTGTGTCGTCCAGTTACTACTCATGGTGGATTCCCAATTCTGTTTATTCTCATTGACATTATGAGACTCGTCCCCCCTCAAAGGTCCCCATAAACATGAACCATTAGGATCACAAAGATTAATGTTAGGTTCAGGTCGAGGTTCAGAGAAGTGAAATGTTAAGTTCAGGTCCGGGTTGAAATGCTGGTTAAGGTTGAGTTTGGGTTTGATGGGTTGGATTAAGGTTTTGTTTTCAGTTTAGATAAAGGGCAGGATCAGGTGTAGATAAAGTCAAGACTAAATCTAGATTTGGATTTAGGTGTGGGCTCTAGTTAGGTTTAGGTACAGTTTGGATTGAAGTTGTGTCTTCGCTCAAGTGTAAGGCTAGTTTAACTCAAGTTTAAGGTGGATTAAGGTCTGGATTTAGGTTTAAGACTGGGTTAGCTTGAGCTGAGGCCAAGTTCAAGTGTCATAATCAAGGTTATGTTTTGGTTCAGATCTGGATTAGGTTTAGGTTAATGTCAAATTATGTTTTTAAGTTTTGGTTAGGATTGAGATAAGGTTAGTTTTGGGTTTGAGTTAAGTTAAGCTTAAGGTTTTGGAAGTTGTAACTCTGCTTTGGAAACATTTATATTAATATCATAATCAAATGCAATGTCAGTTCAGTGTCCTGAAGTCACATAGACACAAGTGTGTGTGTGCGTGTGTGTTTGTGTGTGTGTGTGTGTGTGTACATACACATGCAGGAGGGGTTGCAAAAATCATGCAACTGAATGCCTGTGGCATATCTTGGGGCTGTAATTTCTGTGTGATGCACGCTGGGTCTTGAGGGTTTGGCCACTTTGTACAGAGGTGTGTGTGTTTGTGTGTGTGTGTGTGTGTGTGTGTGTGTGTGTATGTTTGCTCTATTTGTGTTACATCTGTACAACCTTTGTCAGTTTCAGCTCTGTAGTTGCAAAAGTCTGGTTCCATGACTCAAAACATACTTCCTGAAGTCCTGGTTTCATTTTAGTGTCAGGTATAAATTCTTATGGTTAAGGGTCAGTGTAAGGTTTTGATTAAGCTGAACGGAATTCAATGCAAACAGGATTCTGGCTGTGTGTGTGTGTTTGTGTGTGCATGTATGAATGAGTGTTGTGTTGCTCTGCTCAGGTAAATGAAAGGGCTTCACAAATGCCAGAGCAATTAGCCCACCTCACAGTTTGTCGATGAGGTTGTAAAAGGCAATGAGCTCATGGTGGATGATGCCATTATGACATCACAGATAAACCTCCTGAGGCTCGGGGCTTAGCCGTTCACTGGATGATCCTCCTTAAAGTCAGTGTTATGTGTAAGTGGAAAGTGGTTTGCATAATGCAAACAAAGAAAAAACATTCTTTCTACCAGTCACTAGAAAGAGTAAGTACAACAACATTCAGAATAAAGAACAAGGTGGCTTGAAGAGTCTTCTATAAAATCAGTCATGTGTAAATATTGAAGTGTTTTATGTTGAACGGTGTGATAACGGGCAGAGGTGATGAGGCTCTACGCAAGGAAGGAATGTGCGATAACAGCTCGCTGTGTCTGCAAATATGTCATCTGACTCATCTCCATAATATTTCTGTTAAAACGTAAATGATTGTTTATAGGTGCAGTATGTGGGATTCAGTGACATTTAAGACACTGCATGTTGCCGCTGAGTGTATCAGTCATTGTTAGATCTTATAATGCGGTGAGTGAATGTTGCGAATAACATTTTGCTCTCGTGGATTGATGAGCCATATACTTTTCACTTCAAGTCCATAGAAATGATCGTCTGAAAAAGAAAATATATTGGTATATTGGAATCATAAAAGATAAAAATTGCTATATATAATTTCAATTTAATTTGAAATTCCTCATCGTTGGGTCTGTGACAGTTATTTTAATGAGCTCATGTGAGAAAAGTCGAGGGGAGATGTGTGTGTGTGTGTGTGTGTGTGTGTGATGAAACTGCTGACTGTTCATAAACATGACAAACTAGTTGAAACATGCCAAAAACAAGGACCTCTTACCAACCATCTATATTTATTATAATGTGAAATCATACCTCAGAACAGGATCTGGTAATTACATGTGTCACATATGTGGCTGTGGTTAATGTAAAGTACAAGGGAAAGTAAAGTACAGTTTGTTGGATTTTGTGACATATAGAAGTTAATGGTTACAGCTGGGGCAGAAGTTACACATTGCATTCTTGGCTGTACTGTAAAAACATTGTAGTCCAACATTGCGAGGACGCACACTTGATGTCAATTTTACGGGCTAGAGTCATGAAAAAAAGTGATTTGTGCACTCATTAAATCGTCAGTAGCGTTATTTCCTGTTGTATTTATGCTAGCGGAGATGGAAGTAATTTCACTTGATCCTGCTCTCTGAAGTGGCAACATGAAATGGAAAACAAGTTCCTGAGAATACACGAGTATTCTTGGTTACATGTCACCGTAGTTAGTTATATGGTGAGACAGACGACAGAGGAAGTGAGGACTTCCATCCACTCAGGTTCAAATGAGAACTTCCTCAGCAGTTACTCATTCAGCCACGGCTCTTCATGTGTTACTGATCAATACTGTTAAACAGCCACGCTATAGACAACTCTGTCCCTTGCTGGTGTTCACAGCACAATAAACGTTTTGGTCTTCCCGCTACCTTTCATTTCTCAGCTCTGCCGTGAGTTCATCCTGCGGCACAGATGAAAAACAAACCGAGCTGCCCAGCCTTAGCTGTGGCGCACCAGTTTACTGCGGTCGAACATTCGTCTTTCGGAGTTTTCTCGGTGGGCAGACTCGACCGCGCCGCCGCTCTCCCTCCGCCGAGTTTTCTTTCGGATCCGGCGGCGTGCACCCCACCTCGCTGAACCGTCGTAAATGTCATAAAACTTAATATACAAGTGTTTTAATGACTCACACCTCAGACCTGTCGTTAAATAGCCAAGCAAGACTAATAACTGAGCCATTACTGTAAAGGCAATCAGATGTGGATTAGCAATGGATTCCAGCCAATGCACAAATCTGAACGCTTAAATCATCAAGGAAAAATGGGCCATTCTAAACATCTTTGGATCTCAAGCCTGTTTTGAATATTAAACACATGCAGGATCAACATCTTAATCTCTCAATGCTTATACTTGTATCTCTTTATTCTATCTGTACTGTGTACCATCATTTGTTGGCTACACTTATCTTAGCCCTATAATTATGATGTCGTTGTTCACAAGTTGCTATGTGACTGTAGCTCTGGTGTAATTAATGGCATTCATTATTGAGCATATCAATTAATGGCGTCATTAGAGGTTTTTGGATGAAATGTAGCAAAAATGTTGATTTAAATTCAGATGACGGGAGACTGTCCAGATGTTTAAGCTCTAATAAGTATGGTAGCAGAGAAAGCTGTCTTTGGTGACCTTGTGGAAGGAGGGAGATGAGATGGCAATAAATGTGTTTAAAGGTCCAATGAGGAAGATGAAGGTGAAGCTATTCAACAAAAAACGATCATACTGATGTTTTCATGAGTATGTATTTATCGCTTTACTGTTTGATTGGTTGTACTCGTTACCCTTTAATGAGCCCTTTATATTTACACAGGGAGCAAGTCCTCCTCTCCATGTGTTTACAGTAGCCCCGAGAGAACAAACTAAACACCCTTTTGAGTTGTACTCTAAATAATAACCAAAGGCAACAATAGTTTCTCCGCTTTGATGGATGATGTTGGGGCCAGCCAGCTGCAATGTGCAACTGCACCACTAGATGTTGCCAAATGGTACCTCAAAATACTCTCTATAGTCTGCAGCCACTTTTACACTAACATCAGTGATTGGTGCAGTCATCCTCCCATCAAATGGGAACAAATGTGTTTTGCACACAGTGCTTTGAGCAAACATGTTTGTAAATTTATTTATATTTATTTTGCTGCAATGTTGAACAAATAAAGCCGTGCTGAATTATTGAGAAGATCCACTTACACAGGCACATCTGCCCCCTCTGCTTCTTTTTTCATTGTATTTATACAGAGTGGTACGTGAGAGGGGCAGAGATGCAGCAGTGGAGCCAAATGAACACACTCACTTTGATGAACTTTGTCAATGATCACTGAAGTAAAACGCTGATGCGGATACTCAAAAAATGCCATGTATTACCCTTGAAAATTGATAAATGCCGACGCATCATGTTTGCCGTATCATGTTTATTGAATGATGCCAAATGTTGCCAACTCTACTGATCATTAATTACCAAGTGACGCCGCTTTATTTTCATCTCTAATGACACAGGTAAACACAATGCAGCAATTATTGGAGAATGATTCAGTTAGAACCAAAATAATTGATAGGAATAGACTTTGACAATGGGACTCATGCAGGAAATAGAATGCCATGGCAACAGCCCTGGAGTTTTGTCTGTTAAATGAGGGAGCACAGACACTGGTGGGGGTGATTATGGGATGGAGCATGGAGGAAAGGCCGTGCATGGGTGGAGGTGGTCCTGATGTGGCGGCTGATTTTCAGCAGGTGAACAGAACAGTTTGACTGCCACAGGTGATTGGCTCATAGGAGGTAGTGGGACTGTTGCTTGTGACTCAAGGGCCTGCAGTATGGAATATAGTCCTGGTGACGAAACATTCACTGACAAGTCTTTGAGTCTGTGAAACCCTCTCTTTTCTTGGGGCAAATGACCATAAACTAAATTAGAAGTGAGGAGCAAAATCGTATTCAAACATCAAGCAGCACTCTTGTGCGTTTACATTGACTGTTTGATTGGTGCCACGCCGACGTGAGCCCACGAACTTGTTCCTGTTCATTCACTGTCATTGCTTTATTGAAACCTCACTCCTAACCACCAGTCCAATTATCCACAATGAAAAACCTGCGGTGGACTGGCGGCACATTAAAGCTCGCTATTTTACATGTTTCACAATGACCTTGTGTTAATAACGTGAAATGTGGACATGTGTGACACAGTCCCTTTTTACAGGGGCTATGTGTTTAATTTCATAATTAACCCATGGTTGCCCTTTACCTACAGAGGCTGTGGTCTGATTATTGAGTTAATTTTTAATGCCCTGTCGTGCTCAGGGGTTCAAAGCAGCTCTTACGCCTTTGAAATGGCATGTAGAGGTGGCACGATCACTCTCCACTTTTCTTGTGTGCAAGTGGAGAATGGATTCACCCACTCACTCCTCTTACATTCAAACTGAAAGCATGTTTACTCTGTCGCATCTGTGAGGGGACTGCTTTCATAATTGCAGCCCAGCAACACATTCTGAATTCACAATCAGGACAATTTAGTGTTTCACTCGCAACTAAATCTTCAGTCGGCATCGCGCAGTGGAGAAACGTTTCCTCGGCTGCAAAAGGAAGAGCGCGGCGGGTTACTCGAGTGTTCTGACGTACTCTGATTTAAAGTAAAGTTGCAACAGCTGCTGGATGTAAAGAACCGTTTATCTCTCTCAGTGTCTTTGCCGTTGCAGTGTCTGGAAAACTGAAATACTAACCTCGCAAGATTGACTAACTTGAAAGGTGGCTGTTGAAACATGCAATTTTTGTTCCCACAGTGATGATTCAGTGTGATCGTAGCCGCTTCAATCACGTTCAAAGTCTGAAAACGTCCTCAGACATGTATCCTAAATTTCTTACAGTGTAGGCACGCAGCTCCACCGCCCTCCGTCCTTCTCCTTCACTTCACTCAATTACCTCTTCCATAAACACAGCCCAGACTCACTGCAGCTACGCTCCACATCTCTCTTCTCTTAAATGTGCAACAGTAAACGATCACATTTACTCTCATTCATGCCTCGTGTGCACAGACCACCGCACCGTACCTCAGCTCCACTCACATTACATGTTCTGTGTCACCCGGTCGGGGAATCACAGCATAATGTTTAAAGGTGCATTGTGTAGAATTTGTACTATTTATCAACAAAGATAGGATTTAATACCGAGAATTGTGTTTTTATTTGTGTTTTAAGTAAGAATTGAAAAATCAACAGTACAGTGAGGACACAGTGCGTCAGCATAGAAGCTGCCATGTCACTGCAGTTGCAGCTATTCCAGCTTTGCCCAGAATTCTTTTTTATTTTTATTTTATGGTTATTATAGGCAGAAGGGGACATGAGATGAGGTGTATTCAAGCTTCATCGCAAGATGCCACTACACCCACCACACGGAACCTTGAGGGCTGGGTCAATGCAAAAACATTGATGATTATTTCAATATACATTCAGACTAAAAACTGCTAATGTGACAATTATCATCATCCATTAACCCAAAATTGCATTATTAAATCATACTGATTGATTTATGTCTGACATTTTCAAGTCCATCCCTCAGTCGCCCCTTAATTTTGTTTTGCCCTCAGCACCTTCCTCGGCGAATGTCTTGCCCTTACAATAATAGTTGCTCTTCTGTGTGACATCAACTATAATGATCAGGGCGTGTCTATGGTGACCACATGGCCACCTCATCATCTTTTCTTAAGAAGGTAGAGCAGCTACTGCAGAGTCAGCATGTGTGACCATAAATCCTGCGGTCAGGTGGAATGTGCATTTTATCAGCATGCTAAATGTAAGGATGTGAGTTTGTGTGTACTTGGCTGCAATGTGCAACTTCACCTCTAGATGTCATCAACTCTTTCACAATGTGCCTTTTAAGATAAAGAACCATGCCACTGATGTTTGATGCCATAGTTGAACTGATTGGATCAGCTCCCAAAAAAGTCAACGCCATTCATTGTGTGACTTTGCACAATGTGACAATGACTCCACAGTACAAAGAGACTCCCTCTATATTAGTGACCTTTTGAAGTCTGTGAATGAAAGTAATAACTGTGTTCAACTCTTTTGTGAAGTAATGCCCTGAGTGTTTTATTCAGCCCTTTCATCCTGATCTCTTGTCAATAAAATAGACTGGTGTTTGGATTTTTAGGAGAATGCTCTCTGTCACTGGTGCCAGATTGTTGCCGATTTTATTACCTCTTACAAAACATTACTTTCAGAACTGAACTACTGGAGTACAAGGGGAAAACAATTAGCCAGGCTCTGCACAGGCTTTGTGTAATTAATACTAATAGAACTGAGAGTATTTTATGGTACTTTGACATGAACAGAATCCAAGACCTTTGTTTTTACTCGTGATAAAGCTTCTCCAGTCGGGTTATTATTTTCAGGGATGTGTGTCCTTAATCAAAAT
This sequence comes from Chascanopsetta lugubris, assembly GCA_016785325.1. Classification (NCBI taxonomy): domain Eukaryota; kingdom Metazoa; phylum Chordata; class Actinopteri; order Pleuronectiformes; family Bothidae; genus Chascanopsetta; species Chascanopsetta lugubris. The sequence goes on from JAFBJT010108790.1 coordinate 58,305, forward strand.
GTCTCATTTTTATTTGAGATGAAAGACGGTAATTCTGTTCTAATATTTGTTTAATATTTCATTCTAATGAATGAGTCACCAAACACCTTCAACTGGCAGAACCTGATTGAGACCATGATGGAAGTGTGAACTTTGCTTAAGAGCAGTATAGTATGTGGTGTATTTATATGGAGCCCATATGGTCTCAATGAACCACAAGCTATATTCATACACATTTACACAATACTACTAAATACTATGTGATACTGGGGTTCAGTGTCTTGCCCAAGGAGCCAGGCGAGACCCACCACTCGGCTCCATCTCCTGCAGCACACGGAGCCCCCCCCCCCCCCCCCCCCCCCCCCCCCCCCCCCCCCACACGGCCCCCCCCCCCCCCCCCCCCCATGTCTATAGTCTCTGAGTTGGGTGTAGATAATGTAATCAGCTCTGCTGCTGCTTTCTGTTCCTGTGATGAGGACACACTCTGTGTCAACCATTATTTGCAGCACCATAGTGAAAAGGTGTGACCATCAACTCTGAGCCACCATCCCTCACCAATACAATTGCATTCGGCTGTCAGTAGGTTGTTTACTCTATTGCATGTAATCGATTACATTATGCCAGACCTTCGGAACATCTCCGGTGCCTCTCCAGCCGAAGCATCCGTGATCTGTACTTGAGGATTTCAATTTTCCAGCTGCCTCTTTGCATTGAAGAAAGTACTTTTTGTTAACTCAGCTGAAGTCATCAGTGACTTTGCAGATTGAAAAATGGAGGAGCTGTAGCTATAATTGAAGGCGCCGGGATCATGTTCTCTGAATTTACACTTGAAAATCGGGGTTTTAGAATTCTGAGCTTAATTCACATATTGACACTGTTCGGATATTTAACAGAGAGAATAAACTGAATATGTTCAGTTTCAATAAATAAGTAAAGGGATGTTCCCACTGGGATATTAATGGCAGTGTGGAGTAGGCTTTATCACAAAAATAAAGGTCCCATCATTATACATGCATATGGATCTAAATTTGTAAAATGAAAAATCTATTTGTGGAATTTTGTCGACAAGAGGATGGAGTGGACTCAAGGTCTTAATATAATGCAGTACGTTCACGCTGTTGAAAAGGATCGTTGCAGAGATACAGAGCAAATTCAGAAGACGTCATACTGTAGTGATGGTGATCTGCTGCTTGTTGCGAGTCTGCTGCCTGTGTCAGTGTGTGTATTGTTGCTGACTGCGTGTTGTGTGACAATGCAACCCAACAATGCACAAAAGAGTTTGCTTGTGTTTTTGTGGGCCGTGTTGAGGGAACACATGCATCCTCCCATCTGGACATGTTGACATGTTTGGTTTCTGACCCCAGCTGCATAAAGATTATAGAAGTTAGGATCCGAATAGTATGTTGTTGGTTGGTTTGTTTGAACATTCCTTGAAGGTTGCAACATGGGCCAAGAAAACACTGTCTATATTTTCACCCTTTGCTTTGGAAATGATTTGTCCTGAAGAGGGATGGTGCTCATGAGTGCGCTATTAGTGGCAGCTCCACTGAGGCTTAATGGATCTATACACTTCACCGAGTGCCACTGTAGTGTATTTGTTTTGTTGCTCTGTCAGTAAGATTATGCAAAACTTCTGAGCAATTAGCTGCAAAACCTCAGTTCAGATTTTTCACATTTTATTGACATATTAGGCAATTATTTATTTATCTTGATGAGAAACTAATAGCTTGAGATATTCAAGCTTATTCAACTGCTTTTATCCCCTATTCTGTGCTCATAAACCGCACAATTTGGCAGTTGGATACACTCAGAGCATGTAAATGTACATGTGTACAATTTTGGACTGGGGCTGTTTTGGGTTGGTTGTTTGGTTGGTTGTTCGGTGGTTCTGCTGGTTAGTTGTTTTTTTTGATTGGTTGGTTTACAGGTTGGTTGGTTGGCTTTTTGTTTTCTGGATGGTTGGCTTGTTGGTTTATTGGTCATCTACTGGTTGGTTGTTTGGTTGGTTTCCTGGTTGGTTGGTTGGTTGGTTTGTTGGTTCACTTGTTGGTTGATTGGTTGGTTTACTGGCTGGTTGGTTTCTTAGTTGGTTGGTTTGTTGGTTCACTGGTTGGTTGATTGGTTGGTTTACTGGTTGGTTGGTTGATTCACTGGTTGGTTGGTTGGCTGATTGATTGATTCACTGTTTTGTTGGTCATTTGGCTCTTGATTAACAAATAAACATTTTTGAAGCATTAAAAAACCTTCATTATTGTTTTATTTACAAAACTATATATGAGCCAAACACTCATTCACTTCAACTTCTCATAACTTGGTCTGAGGAGCTTGGTGTAAAAACCATATGTCACTGTCACTACATGGGACACTGTTGATATCAAATTTAGCTGTCACCTCCACATGGAGGTCTCCGGACGTGTTTGAAGAGTGTGGCAGTGGTTGACTGGTCGCGGCTCGGTCACGACAAATGACAGGGTGAGGCAGCCGGAGGAGGAGGGGGGGGGGGGGGGGGGGGGGAGACGGAGGAGGAAGCGGGCAGTGGAACATCCATCGCCCATGATGTGGAGGAACCAAGTTGCCTCGATTACCGCGTGGATTGACGAACGCAACAGAATAACAACACACAGCTGGTAGTCGGTGATCGGAGCGCCGGGTGGTGTCGAGGGAGGAAGGCTGCTCCGTGCGGCAATTGGTTCGGATTAAGTTTTTCCTACGGATCGGTGGAAGCACAACCAGGAAGAGCACACACATACACACACACACACGCACACACACACACACACACATCGCAGGCAGCGCCACCGATCGTCCTCCCTCCACTCCTCCCCAGCTCTCCCAGTTCACGGAGCTCTGCCATCGCTCCAGTCCCGGCTCCTCTCCCGCACCTCCTCCTCCTCCTCCTCCTCCTCCTCCTCAGCCGCGGATCTGCTCGACGGCTCCCCGGCGCGCTGGAGGGGCAGCGTATCGCCGTGTAAGTTGCCACCACAATTTCTTTCTCTGGACGATGATGATGATTATTTTTCATTATCATCATTATTCCGCTCGCTGTTCGGCCCTGCGTGTTTGAAGTTGCTCCGACTGCCCAGGCGTCCAGGAGCGGAGCGCAGAGCCCATTTTTTTTTCCGCTTCGTGCACTAGGAGCGAGTCGCAGGAGCTGCCGCTACGTGCCGCGTCCTCTCCCGGGGCTCCAGCCACCAGGACCGGGGATCCGATCAGCCGCCGTGTCGGTAATGAGGGATCGGTTATTAGTGAATGTTATCAGGAAGAAGGATAGGAGGAGGAGGAGGAGGGGGGGGGGGGGGCTCTTTATTTTTGCGTGTGTGTGTTATGATGTGTGTGTGTGTGTGTGTGTGTGTTGAACCAGTGTGTTGTTAGCCACCCCCTCCCCTCTCCAGCCCATATTTAGAGCCTGGCTGGCTACTTCAAATGGGCAAAGCTACGTCAAGCCGCACCGTATCCCATCCCTGCTGTACCCCCCCACCCCCCAGTCTCTGTGTGAATGCATGTATACGTGTAAACCTCCATGCATGTGCAGCGGATGTATATGGGCGCATGCATGCAAACCCTCCTCCCCGACACCTCAGCAGCGCATGCAGATCAAGCTCAAGGCTGCAAGTCTGAGAGGAGCCCAGCAGCACAAAAAGCAGGCGAGCTAATGTTTGAAATTCTTCTAGTCTCTTTATCTGCTCCTGATTAAAAAAAAAAAAAACACCGCAAAAAAACCTCTACATGCCAACGCCTCCACTTCAACCTGGGCTGTCAGCAGCTGTGGCATGGAGCATGGTCTCCCTGTCTCACTGTGACCCAATGAGCTCCCTTTACCCAGGCAGGCTGCTTATTTATTTTTGATGGATGCTGCTTCTACACCTGCAAGTTAAAAAGCAAGGGGCATTAAAAGGGGAGGGGAGGGGGGGGGGCATAACAAGTGGAGGTGGTTGTGACAGAACCCTGTTGTGGAGCAGAGTTTGGGTTCCAGCCTAAACAGTGTTTGCCATGTTTGTGTTGTGGTTTGTACAATCAGTGGTTTGTGATGGACTGATATTAGTCAAACCAGTAATCAGGAGTTGTGGTGTAATCTGACAAAGTAAGGATACATTGTAATATGATCGGTAAGTGTTCTTTGGGGATATTTTTTTCCTTAGTAAAAGTAAAGGTACAAGTATAACCTGATCTAGTCTAAGAGATGGTAAATGATCTTCTCAACCTATTCTTGTAATCATGATGATAGTCACTGTATGTGGCAGATGGCAGTTATTCAGAACCATTATGCGTTAACAGTACACATGAGAATCCTCCTGTAAAAAAAAAATCACATCAGAGTCAAATAGGATTGACTCTTCCCTGAATGATTTCTTGCAAACTAGGTCGTGTTTTAGCGGGGACATTAAAGATACACCGTGCAGGATTGAGTGGCATCTAGTGGTGAAGTTGCATGTTGCGCCCTGAATGCCGCAACCTCAGTTTCCCCCTCCGAGCGTGTAAGAGAAGCCTGGAGTTATCATTTCACTCCTTAAGCTGTGTAGTTGGTCATATATGGTGGCCTCCACAGAGAGGATTTAGTCCTAATGTAACTATAAAGAGCTTATTCTAGAGGACAAGAACTAATTATTCATACGTTCAAGTTATTATATAAACCTCAGGGTGATTGTTTTATCATCTGTTTTCTCACAAAAGATGTTAAATGCATTTCACCCAAGTCTTACACCGTGTACAGTTCAATTAAGTATAATGATGAGTGAAAACAAATGAGGAGACAGAGAGACGCAGTCAAAGTAGCAGCCTTCTAAATTCCTAATTTAATCCGTAATCTGTCGACCGCTAGTTTCTTGTGTTTTATTGAACTTTCAAATTAAACCCTCGTTAAACCTGTACTGAGATGTAAAGAAGTGTTTTGTCCCCAGATGTGTCTCATGCGAGGAATCTGTACAGGGTTAAGAAGTTGTAGGTATTTATACAAAGAAGAGTCAATGATTAGAGACTGTAAATGAAATAGTGTCAAATGAAGGCGCTGAGTTTAATGGCTTTTGTTTCTGAGCCAAACTGTATTCTGTGGGCAGCAGAGAAGGTGCTGAAGGTACAGTGTGTGGGGTTAAGTGATAATGAGTGGTGAAGTTGCGTGTTGTTCCTGAACACACCTCACCACAGGTGTTTAGTTTGTCCATTCTACAGCTACACTGGAAAAGCATTGTGGTGCAACATCACAGCCTCTGCAGGGGCAGGGGCAGGGGCGGCGGGGGGTG
>JAFBJT010108790.1:63533-74593 GCA_016785325.1 Chascanopsetta lugubris
GCGAGGAGCGGGGGGGGGGGGGAGGGGGAGGCGGGGGGGCGCGGGGGGGGGGGGGGGGGGGGGGGGGGGGGGGGGGGGGGGGGGGGGGGGGGGGGGACCCAGCAGAACCAGTGGAAATGTGGAAATAATAAGGGGCTCTTTCCTAAGCAGTGAAAACATCACTTTTACTATTGGGGTGATTTTACAGTAATGGAAATATCACTACACTTGGTTAATTCTCCATTTTTCCCTTTATATCAATTTGACCAAAATGATGCAAACTGGACCCTTTTAAAAGTTTTTATGTTTTTGTTTTTTCAATCTTTACTAGAAATATTGCAGTGCTAAATGAACATGGTTGTGATGCTTGGGCCTGGCTCACTCATTCAGAGGCTTTGAAAGGCCTCTCAGTTGTCCCTTGTTAAAAATAAAAAATAGTGTTTTAATAATGATGATAATAATAATTAAACACATTTTCTGTAAGTCAAACAAATAGCTTTTTTTCCATTGAGCCCTTTATTTGCTGTGAAATAACACTGAAGCAGGATAAAATGACATGAAACTACACAGTAGATACACAGTAAGTAAATCCATGAAAGCAATGAAAATACATGCAAGACCTAAACTTGTATATTATTACCGTGTTCACATAGAAATAAGAAGAGTGTGTCAATTTGTATTGAATATAGCAGTTATTGATGAGTCATATGAGTTTGAGCTGTAACCAAAGATACAAATTACCATAAATTAACATGTGAAAGCAGCTCTTGGCGAGGCATCAACATCATCAGATCGTGTACAAGTTATTTGTTAATGTACCGTTTCAGAAAGCTCCAAAATACCCGGTTACCACAAAAACAGTCATTTTCACCGGCAGATAAACTATAACTTATCTAATATCGACACATCAGAATTAATGAGTTGTAGACCCGTGTAGGGGTCCTGAGGCATAGTTTGGAAACAAAAGAAATGTGCTCAGTCATTAGAAATCCCTGTCTGACTGCACAGTGTTTGTGTTTCCATTGTACTGTGCGTTAACAACTGGATTCTATTGTTGTCCTGGTGCTCCTGGTTCATTTTTGAACCCATGTGTGTTGAACGTACTCTCAGCAGCGCGGGGAAATCTTGGGCACGTCTTATTGTAAAAAAGAATGTTCATGGTGAGTGGGCTGTTTGATGCTCTGAGAGGAACTGATGATCTGTTTTCTAACCAATTAGAGATAGAGCGCAGGGCCATTGATCTTCCTATAAATGTGAAATTACTTCCTGAGGATCAGCGGGCCGAGCCGTTTCTAAAGAGCCAAATTGCCATTTTGACCAGAGCGCTGCCACCTGAGATAATATCTCACAGGTTATTTCTTTCAGTGTTTGCCCACCTACTCCTCTCAGCAGTGTCCCTTTTTTGAAGCTGCTGGAAAATTGTCTTTCATGGTTTCATGGCGCGATAAAAAGCCCAGATTCAAGGCTTTTGAAGTGGGGGCAGTTTGGAGTGGAAGATATTGCCTGGGTTGTCAGATGCCTGACTTTGAATTAACATACAAATCCAGAGTTTGATTGTCAGACACCTCAGATTTTTCTTTCTTTTGTGCCGTTGGAGTGTTGGATTTCAGTCACAGGCAGCAAGGTCACACCACGACACTGATTAGATCTCGCCTCAGACGTCTAGAGTTGTGTGTCCTGTGACGGGAGGGAGAAGATGAGCAGATCAATGTCAAATTACACCGGCGTCCAGTGTCTTTTGTTGTTTCAAGCTTTATTTTATGAAGTATGTTATAATCACAGTGCATCCAGACGTAGTTCCTCTTATTCGAAGGAGCATGAGGGAACTTTCCAGAACTGACTGTGGCCTTTATTTGACGCGTGAGCTGCTCCTGTGGCTGTGCTCCCACCTGGCGGGCGTGTGAGCGAGCAGTGGCAGAAAGAAGCCTGTCATGTGCATCAGTCTGATATCATTTTCTAAAATACGACGGCAGCCACTTCACGTCGTTGCTGTCATCAGGCTGATAGGAGTAACTAACGGCCCTTTCACTCATTGCCATTAAAAAGTCATTTCAAAAGTAAACAGTTGCCTAACGCACCTTTAAGCTGATGATCAATGTGTACATAATAAAGCCTGCTGAGCAAGAAATCTCAAATTGCCTCCACTGCCATTAACCGTGGATTTAAAGCATTCTCTCCAGGCTCACGCGCACATTTCATTCTTACGACGCCTTTGTGATGCAGAAGCCCTGAGATGAGGCACAGTCAGACGTGTTATAAAGAAATCTTTGCCAGGGTCCAGCTGCGTTTGAGTTGCTAGTTATGCCAATATTTCTGCTCTTGAATTGCAGAGTAGTCTACATCAGGCCTCTCAATGCCACACGCGGCGACACTCGTCTGAGCAGATGCCCTGACCTGTAAGTCAGAAGTTCGTCCACGGAAAGAATTAGGAAACAGTATGAAGTGATAATTAGGGCTGGGATGAATGGGTATGCTGAATATTTTTAGCGCAATTGAGGAGAATGTTAAAGCCTCACTCACACCGTCTTGCACAAAGAGATTAGAAGCACATGGTGTAAATATGCAAGTCAGTATGATAGTTATGGGAAGTATTCGTTTGGGACGCGAAGCTCTGAAGGGTTTGATTTTCGAAATGAAAGTTGAATGATACGAGTTATATTTGGTTTTTCCTGCATAGTTTTCATGTCGTCTCAAAGACGCTGTTTGTTAGACTTAGCACTATGTATTGGTGAAGCAGCCTAAACTAGCATACACAAAACAGCAAATCTCAAAACATCTTTACTTTCTCTGTTCTCCGCTGCTTCAAAAGCATTGTGATGCAATATGGCAGCCTCCGTAGAGAGGATCTCCTCCTGATGTAAACATGTCAGATCTCTGGCGCTGATAAAACAATTTGTTCAGATGAGTTGTATACTCAGAAATACCTTTAAAACAATCTCATATTCCCTTTCTGCCAATAGAAGTTGAATATCAAGAGCATCCTTGATATTTGTCCATCTCACCAGGGAAAGCATAAATCGTTCTAATTTCCACTCTGAAAACACAGAGCTTTTGCTTACTTTACATTCTCTCTTTCTTAATAGCTTTTCATAGGAAGTCCCAAGCTAATTATCTGCTGCTGTTTTACATTTAATCACTAACCGATTTGCACGATGAGCTTTGGGAAATATTTATCCTCCAACATGCAGTAGAAGTATGCGTACGATTCTCTTCTTCTGTGTAGCAAAGGGACAGTGAGTCGTTCGGTGTCATGATGCCATGAAATCAAAGTGATGAAATGTGACTTGCTTTAAATGGACTTTTAGTCCGCTGGCTTATTTTGTCTTGTTTCACTCAGCAGGGTTAATTTGTTGTTGTGAATCCTGTTTGACATTTCCCTTTCACTCTGAATGTCTCAGACAAAACAATTGGCCTTAGCAAGGTGTGATTTACATGCTGTGTGCACACTGGGTGATAAGTCAACTGGCGGAGTGAATGAATGACAGAGTGCATCGTGGTCTTCAAGGCAACATCAGACCGCCACACGAGCTCAGTGCAATGAGAGGAAACGGGTGTACGATAGCAGGAGCTGTTGATCATCTGCATTTGCTCCTCATTAGACTTCTCTCTGTATTGGATTAGAAGTTGGTATTGTATTTAAACTGAACTCTTAGGTAGAAATGTGTTTTTGTGATGCTTTTATTTTTTTTGGTTCTGTGTTATTTCCTCACCTCAAAACAGCGGTTTCTAGAATCTCGTAATGACAGTAAAACTGTCAACAGCCTCTGCGTGGTAAGGGTTAGGGATACAAAAGTCTCTAAAGATGTTTATAAATGTTAAACACGTGTGGTGGTGAAGCCGCTCCCTACAGACCCAATTAACAGCTTTGATTGTGCATCGAACTCCTGCATCATCACTGCTTGTTGTTCTGCAGATCGTGAACATTACATGGACACGGTGAAACTAGGACAAACTGGGTTTTCACCACTCTCTGGTCTCTCTTCTCTAGGCCCTGTGGAGAAGCATGTGATGACTCACGCAAGGCAGAAGGGTTCCCTCAGGCAGAGTCACAGTGCTGCTGAGTGGTGGGACAACAGTCCTCTTTGGCCACATGGTGGCACTATGGGCGGCGCCTGCCTTGAGCGCTCACTCCGATTTGGCAGGACGAAGAAGATAAGCGACGTCACCAAACCGGGGAAAGAAACGGGCAAGAAGATGATGCCCAAAAAGAGAGAGAGAGAGAAATCTGATCAGAACAGGAAACTGGACCGACGGCGCGACAAGACATGGGACAGGAAGTTGTATCCCTTGAGGGGACGGGCTGCCGGCACAGGTGAAGAGGGCCTCAGCTGCCACGTCCTCCTCACCCGACTGGAGGAAAGCGTCCACAGGAAGGAGAGCTCCAAAGAAAGGGAAGGAACCAATGCACATCGACATTTAGCACTCAAACTTAAACCCGAATTAGGGAAAAGTAATGAAAGAGCAGAGGCAAAGAGTTCACCAAAAAGCAATTCAAAGTCCGTCAGCCCAGGTCACAGGGAATATGTTCACGTCTTTCAACCACGCAAGCGCCGACTGGCCTCTCTCAATGCCGAGGCAGTTAACAGTCTCTTGCTTGAAAGGGCTAATGACCCTCAGCCGGCCGCCAAGCAGGCCAGGAGACAGGAGGAACCCACAAATGGAGGCGTCTCCCTGGATACAGAGCCAACCAGAGGTGGTGTCCCTGGAGGTTCAAAGGCTTCACGAAGACACGCCGGTAGAGTTTCCTCGTCTCACAGACTTGAACTGTGCCAAAGCTCGAAGTCGGTCAAGAAGGCCAAAGTCAGGCGTGATACCGAGCGCGGGATGATGAGTCAGGAGAGTCTGCACGCCCCCGCCCCCAGACGACTGGCTGGACTCAACGCTGCGGCCCTGCTGAAGTTAACCAGCTCCTCCGCTTCCAGTAAACAGAGATTAAAGTCTTCACCCACAGCAACTGTCACGTCGGACTGCAAGGCTCTGGCTGCAGGCTCGACCCCAAAACAGGACCCGAGAGTCAAACTCAAACAAAAGGGGCGAGTACAAAAGCAGAAGGGGAAACAGGCCGTGTCCCCGCACAGCGGCTGCACCGTCTGCAAGAAGAAGGCGGACTTTGAGCCACAAGTGGAGTGGGAAAGCAACAGCTGCACCCACAGACTGACCAAGCCAGGCTACCAGTCACGCAGTATGCTAGCCTACCCGCTGAAGCAAGTGAAGGAGGAGCAGATGGAGACTGAACTGAGCCCATACTACTGTTGTCCACCAGAGGGCTCTGTGGAATACTGCCACCGCTTGGCCTTCTTTCTGGGCCAGCAGCCCTACGGAGAATCCGATGAACAGCCTCTTAACACAGCCATGACCCCTGTGAAGAGCGAGTGCCTCGTAACCTCATCGTCCCTGACCCACTCCCACCCGCACACAGCCCTCGCCCTCAGCCCCCACCCCTGCCTCTGCACCACTGATCACTGCTTCTCCAGCTACTACGTCCACATCGCCCACCCGACACACACTGGAACAACATCACCCTCCCTGGCCTCGCGAACTCTGAACTTTGCCCCCTCCAGTTTGTGCCCTAATCGGATGACTGGCTCCAAGCTGCTGGGCTCGCGGATGTCCCACGGCTCTGGGCTGGCCCACCCTGCCTACTGCAACTCTGTGGCGTCGCCCTGTTACGGCGACGCCTGTGGGATCAATGGATACACATGCAGAGCCATGCCTCCCGTCACCAGCAGGGGATGCTCTTTCAGCACGGGATGTACTGGATGTACACACAGCATCAAAACAGGTGAGTGCTACAGATTTTGCACCTCAGTGTGGACCAAGTTTGTGCTTATAAAGCCCTTCAGGGTTTCTCTTTTAGAAAAAAGAGGACATAAAGATACAACTCGAATTCATACAGTTGCAGAAGTCCACAAGTGTTCCTCAGAGAGTTCTATGAAATGCATGTTTTCTCAGTTCATTGTTATTTTGTCTCTTTCATTTGCTCATCTTTAGTCCTCTTTGCTCAGCTGTTATTATGGAAGAAACTCTTATCCTTGTGTTGTGCCAGGATTGAGCTATTACTTAAGATTCCTCTCTTGTTGAAAGTGCGCCTCGAGCAAGTTGTGTGGCTGAACAAGTGTGAACATTTCAGTTTCTTGTTACCTCATCTTGTTGTCCATAGCTCAAGGCCGGTGCTTAGATGTCTCCTGATAAAGCGGCTCACATGTAGAGCGTTCATACAGTAAATATATAAAGGAGAGATGAATGAGATAAGAGGAGCAGGTTGTTTTTGAGGTCACTCGAGCAGTCTGCTCATTTTAAACCGAGTGAACAATTTAGCGGAACATCAGAAACCGAATCAGCTGCATTTAACCAACAAAAGCGTTTAGCGCTTATTGCCATAGACAACGCTTACCTCTCTGAAGCTAATGGTACAATGCCATTTTCACTATTTGTTAGAGTGCTACCACAGGGCCTTAATGGTACTTAATGGACAACAACAAATATGTCACCACTGGGGGACATTGTGATTATGTGCTTTGTAAGAGAGACACAAAAGCTGCACCCTTGTCTTTTGTGTAGCTCGCAAAGTTTCGCTTCTCTCTCTGCACTTCCCTCCATTGGATTGAAGTACATTTAAACAGATGTATCTCTTCTGTATAAAAGAAGGATTCAAGCTGTCTCAGCATCAAGCAGATTGTTACCTGCGACAATACATAGATCTTTTAACTCATTATTATCATTATTATTGAAGTCGTTTTGTTATTGTTATTGAAACTTTGAAACGTTGATGTCTTGCCGTGACTCTACATGTTTCTTCTACCCTTTTCCAGAGGGTTACTCCTCCCCTCAGGGTGACCACAGCTCCTCCATCCTGGTTTCCCCCTCCCTGCCCATCTCCAGCTGCCCCCTCTCCAGTGTGCCCACACCCACCCAGACCAAACCCCACCTGCTGACCCATCTGTCCGGGCAGAACCAGCCCCAGGCCCGGTTAAAGCTGGCTAAAGAAGGCTCCGAGAGCACCAAGCCCTCCAATGGCTCTCTGTCCATAGGTCGCACAAGGCTGCCTCAGAAACAGCCGTCAGCCGTGCCAAGCTTGACCAGTACCAAACAAAAGAAGATCAACCGCAGACGGGCCACCAATGGCTGGCGGCCTGTTGGAATACCCACCGAGAGGGAGGTCTTCATCGCGGTAGGTTTATTTTTGAGTGTGTCCGTGTACAATGAAAGGGCTACTGTTAGAGGGCCACTTGTCTGGTTGTCTCTGGTATTCTGTTACCTCATATCACCCTGTTAGAGGAAACCTCAGTATCCACACAGCTGCTCGCAGAAAATAAAAACATCCGCTCCTGTGGGTGAAGATAATTGTGTTTTGACCACGCAGCTTTGTGTGACAGGTTCCTTTTCCAGCCCCCTGCTACAGCAACCGCATGTAGGCTTTAGGCGAACTTGATATCTCAGCAACACGTGGGCATGAGGTAGATGATTTGACTTTAGAGGTCAAAGGTCACTGTGGCCTGACTGAAAACATTTCATGCCTCTTGGATACAACAATTCCGAACAATTCTAATAGTTGCCGCAAAAGTAAACGTATACTTCCGCAGGAGGGAATTAGATGTTCGATGGTCAAATATCAAGATCAATAGGTTTGCTCTGTTCATATCAATATTTTCAGTGAGACATAGTTTGCATAAACTCTCTCCTCACCAGTTGTCACCGTCATAACTCAGGACCAGAAGGACAACATTGCGGACATCTTCCCTGCCACTCGATTGGCCGGTGGAGACGGGAAGTTTGCGGAGCTTTGAAGAAAAAAGATTGAGTGGTGGCTAGGAGCTGGTTGTTGTTTATGTGGTACCATGTGGCCCAAAAATATATTTTTCTCCACAGCTTGAAAAACAGTGAACTACTTGTATGTCTGTACATAATAATGTACAGACACCAGAGCCATGGGGCTAGATGAGGACGGCTTGGCCTCTATTGTACGGCCTGCACAATGTGAACGTGTAAAAACAGAGGCAATAATTTTGTGCTTCATGCACCGGCGAGCTTATACCATAGGAGAGAGTGGGGCCCCACCACCGACACTGTAGCCACTAAAGTGCATCCGTGGTAGACGCATACAAGGCAGAAATGATGATTACATGTGTCCTTGTCTGTGTGCATATGTGTGTCTCAGGGAGAGGACGAGACGGCCCTGCGACAGTGTTACGAAGGAGTGGAGAGGGACGGTGAAGTGATCCATGTCAGAGACACTGTGCTGCTACGATCGGGCCCACGGAAGAAATCCCTCCCCTACGTGGCCAAGATATCAGCACTGTGGGAGGACCCCAAAACAGGTAACGGAGAGAGGAAGGGGCCAGATCGCTTGACCTGTGACGGTTTGTGTGCATTGGCTGGATTTAGCATCGAACGGCCAAGGTTGTTTACCTGTGATCTCTGCGCGTGTGTCTCCATTTGTGGCCTCAGGGGAGCTGATGATGAGTCTGTTCTGGTACTACCGACCTGAGCACACCCAGGGAGGCCGAGATCCCAGCGCACACTGTGAGGTGAGGCTCAAGCAAAACAGGCTGCGCTAAGACTTTAGTGCATTTTCCGTGGCAGTTAAATCAGGAAGTGATATCATACAGAAACATATCAAGTCCCCCCTTTAAACACACATCACTGTACCTGTAATTAAACGGTTACAAGTTCAGCGCTGTGAAGAAATAGTCCAGCTTTATGATTCAATTAATGAATGTAACGTTTTACTAGGTCTTTTCTAGAGACCCCCGAGGTGCACTCTTGAATATTATGTGGGGCATAATGGAGAAGAACATGAATACAAATATAACTATGTTTACAGTTTGTGCCAGTACGATGAAAGTCAATTCAGGTGACATTTCTATGAATTAGTGTGTCGGTATTCTGAAATGTTATTCCATCAGCAGAATACATTGCAGCTGGTTTGTTTCAAATGAATGTTTTCTGTCTCGGAGTCATTTTGTGTTGCTGTGGCTAGAGGCACGATGTTGTTCAATTGTTTTTGCTGGTTCCATTGTGAGCCCGGAAGAAGATATATCACTAACACCTGGAGGGGATTTGCTCAAATTTGGTTCAAATGTTCGGTTGGATTCAAGAGAAAGCTGATTAGATTTTAGTGCTCAAATAAAATCTTATTTCACAATCCATCTTCTCATACTCAGCTCAGTTGTTTTTGTTCCATCCCTTCTGTTACACATTTACTCCATTGTTTAGTTAGACACACAGTAATCTGCCATTTCTTCATTTTGATAGAGGAATAGTGTCCCGAAATATGTCCGAAAGTAGTGCGAGAAGGCTGAACTGCGAGTGTAAACACAAATATTTAGATATCGACTGCTGCGGGAGAGACCTCATTATCCGTCCCTGTGCAGACCCGAATGTACCAATAGTCGGGCAACTGGGTATATCAAGGATCTGGGAAGGTTTAACACAGACACGGGTGATAATGCTTGAACAATTAATGCTCTCCCTGTTCTTATGTTAGAATCAGCAACAGTAAACTCTCTTATTGATGTGAAACTGTCCACCCACTGTTGCTTTCAGAATGAGATTTTCGCCTCACGGCATCAGGATGAAAATAGTGTGGCCTGCATAGAAGACAGATGCTATGTTCTCCCACTAGCCCAGTACTGTAGGTAAGTACACACGCATGCACACACACACACACACACACACACACACACACACACACACACACACACACACACACACACACACACACACACACACACACACACACACACACATGCCTACACTTCCATGAATATATGTGAGCACAAACTCTGTTCAGAAGACTTTCCTTTTAATTAACACCTCGGCTTCTGAGATACGCGCAGCCTGTTTTTCTGACTTTCATATCACACGTCGGTGACACTGCAACTGTTAATGAATTGGAGGGAACACTGGGCCATGAACGTTTGCATAGAAACCATTCGCGAAGATCTGTCTCACATTCCGGGGCCTGTATTTTTCATATGATCCGAGCGTAACAGGAGAACATGTTTGATTCTGGTTTGATTTTGAAGGAGGCCTGTTTTGCTCATTTCGGGGGCATGATCATTTCACGTGGTGTCACTATTGAGATACGCACTCAGACGCACAGAAAATATCTTTGCACCCTCCACCACTCCAGCTCTTGTTTTCATCGATGATCCTGTGGTCTGATGAGCCAGCTGGCGTGGGCTCTCGTGATTGGTTCGGTGCTCTTTGCTGAGCTCATTTAATGCCACAGACAGGAAGTAGAATGGAAATTGAAGACAAAAAATATATTTCCTGTGATAAAGAGCAGCCCCTCCCTCATGCAACATTGGGATCTTTAGCTCCCATCACCTCCTACACACACATAGCACCCATACAACCCACTGAAGCTCAGGAAAACACTGAAAAAGCCAAATACACCTCTGATTGCCACTTGTTGATTTCCCCTTTGCCAGATATTGTGCCTTGATGAAGCGGCGTGCTGAAGGTACTCCATCTGGCGGTGCCAGCATGGTGCCCTGCCGCCATGACTTTGCCCCCCCCTCCCACCGCTGTGTGCCCACAGATGTCGACCCGGAGCTGGTGTATCTCTGCCGGCACGTCTATGACTTCCGCTACGGACGCATCCTGAAGAACCTGCAGTAGAGGGCAGAGGGTTTGTCGCATCTCTGATTTGGTCAACGCCGCACTCCCCCTCCCGCACAGAGGGGGGAGCCGAAGGAGCGGACACCTCTGACTAATCCGCCGGGGGAACTCACAGACAGGGGGAAGGGGCACGGTGGGGAGGGGCCGGCGATGCAGAAAGTGTTTTTTATGAAGCACACATCCCTTTAGTCGAATTCAGAGGGGGTGAGGGTGGGGGGGGGGTGGGGGGGAGTTACGATGAGAGGGGGGGGGGGGGGGGGGGGGGGGGGAGTTACGATGAGATGGATGAATCCGTCTGTCAGGGCACCCACATTTTTCCTGGTGTAGAAAACTGAGGAGGTGACGTTTGGTCCATCAGCTGGAATTTCTTGGCCTCCACATCACTCAGAGGTTACATAAAAGATTGTGTCTCCCCCCCCCCCCCCCCCCCCCCCCCCCCCCCCCCCCCCCCCCCC
>JAFBJT010108790.1:74606-84606 GCA_016785325.1 Chascanopsetta lugubris
CCCCCCCGCCCCCCCCCCCCCCCCTTGGCTCCTGTCAGGGCAGTGTTTCCCCTAAAGCATCTTAGCACAACAATCATGTTTGTTCCATTTGTAAACCAGTGGCTCAGGGATGGTCTGCCGCTAAGGTGCTTCCGGGGAAGACAAGCCTGTGCTGTCAGCTCGATGTTAACGGTGTTCAACCAGCCAGGCTGGAGAAGCAGCTAATGGAGAGTGTCGTCTTCTTTCCCCTGATTTGAGTTTGTCTCGGTGCGTGTGTGTGTGTGTGTGTGTGTGTGTGCGCGATAGAGAGACACAGCGAGTGTTGTCAGTATGGATAAATGGATAAATGTGGGTGTGTGTGATGGGTTTTTTAGGAGGCTTTCAGGCAATCAAACCAAACAAGCAGCTTTAGAGGAAGTGGGGCTCTGTCTGTCTCTGTCTCTGTCTCTGTCTCTCTTTCTCTTTCTCTCTCTCTCTCTCTCTCTCCCTCTCTCTCTCTCTCTCTCTCTCTCTCTCTCGGTGTCCTCTCTCCTCCTGACAGTGATGTTTTCATCAGGACTGATTCTCTGTTCAAACTAAATTACTGAAGGAGCTTGCGAGACAAACCTTCGTTTAACTCTAGATCAAAGCTTCTTTGAGCTGGGTCGGAAGAATAACGCTGGCTCCAAACTGGTTCTGCTAATGAAACCACACATGACTCTCACTCACCACAGGCTCCACTTGCATAGTTTCAGGGTGCTCACCCCATCCCCGAGTGGCCATAGCTAAAAGTGCATGTGTTATTATCTTCATTTTGGTTGTATTAATGAAATAATTGTGTTTTCCATTAATTACACAGTTTCCTGATGAACCAAAACCTCTTCATGCACAGCGCTCTTTGCCCTGCTCTCCCTCGCCATGCTCTCTCTCTCTCTCTCTCTCTCTCTCTCTCTCTCTCTCTCTCTCTCTCTCTCTCTCTCTCTCTCCCGTCTCGCCCTCCCTCCCGCTCTCCATCGGCAGCACCACACTAAGTAACCTGCCACGTTGCTTTGGCCACTAAAACATCCATTAGATTTGACCATACTTGCACAGGACTCTCGTGTAAGCGCTGAACAATTCAGCAGACACAGTGCTCCTCCCCTTTGATGTCACTGTCGTAGATCTGCGTTGTAATGTCACTGCATGGCAGTGCTTTCAACGTGGAGGCACCTGCCAATCAAATCATGAAAGAGGAAGCCGGGGCAGCTGGTGAACCTCGCCTGTCCATTTGATCGCCGTGTTATATTTCTGATGCGCTCGTCTTCAGCGTTGCATTGACCGTCGGCATTGGCACATCAGCGCGGAGGAGCGGCTCTGTGGTTCATCCAAAGCATGAAACCGTGATGGTTGTGTCGCTGGGAGTGATTGCACTGCTGCGACCTAGAATGGGAGTCCGCCATTCGTCATGATAGTAAGATACTTGGTCTTGTGGCTTTTGTTTTAGAGAGGATCTGAGTGTGAGAGCGAGAGAGAGAAAGAGAGAGAGAGAGAGAGAGAGCCCTCACTGAGGAGATGAGACCCTCCTCAGCTCTGTTGAGGAGGGTCAACACTCATTCTTTTTCTCACTCTCATTTCTTACTGTCCCCTGTGACTTGCCTTATGCCTTGCAGGTGGAACCTGAGGCAGCTAGTCCTACCACACGCGACTAGGAGGCGGTAACGTGGATTGTCTCTCATCCTGATGATTGATTGACAGCTGTGGTTTGAAGATGCACTGGTTTTAGAGCAGCACGTAGTGAATATGCTTTGATCAGCTGATCGTGGTTTTGTTGTTAAAGTGGTAAAAAAAAAAAGAACGAAGAACGACAACACAACATTTAAATCGTCAAACTTAACGTGCTTGAGTTAGAAATTACTTTAATGACTATTATCAAAGTGGTCGAACATTACCCTTCTCTACACTGCTCAGAGACACACGGCGCTTTTCATGTTGCCAACCTGCTCTGCTTTAGCTGCTCACCATCCACCCTGAAGTGCCACAACACCTGGGAAATGTCTGTTCTACCCGTTTTCTCCTCCTCCTCCTCCTCCTCCTCCTCCTCCCAAGACAAACCAAAGGATGTCACACAAGCCAGAGTCCCCGTCTCCTCCCTCGCACCTCTCCCTCCCGTCAGCACTTCTGCCCTCTTCCCCTGATTGTACTGCACTAATCGATTTATTAATCACAACAAACACATTTTATTTTTTTTCCCCCTTTTTGTTCTCACGACTAATACTATCCCGGGGGAACACAGTGTTTATCATTGGTGTGTGTGTGTGTGTGTCTGTGTGTGCGCGTGTGTTGTAGAGAAGGAATCCGTAACGATGTCATCGCTGCTTGTGTCAGTGCAAACTGTACATTTCTATGATTTCACCATCAGAGGAGATGGCCGCTGTGTTTGTCGTTAACCTGAGGCACAACTTGTTGAATCCCATGGAATATAAACGGTATACATATACACGATATGTATATTACTAGAGTCATTCCATTTGAGTTTTGAAAAATCCGCTCTGACATACTTATATAAATATACAATATATATGTATGTATGTAATATGTATCCACACTGTTTGTGATTAGGTTTGAGAAAGGCTCCTGGAAGAGGTCTGACTCTGTGTGCAGACTAAACAGTGACTGAGAGTAAAGATGGACGACACCATACAGAATTGAAGCCAAAATATCTTGACCGGGAACATTGGAGGCGGAGTTTATGACCAGACCACAAGAGTGGACGGAGCTGCACTGGCTTCACGTTTGGAGTGTCAGTGGTGACATCCATCTTTGTATACAGTCAATGTGACAAGCAGAACATATCCCAAACCACAGACTGCATAGAACTATGGATGACAGGTGTCCACTTCCTCCTGCTGTTCAGAAAAGAAGCCCCAACATCTTTAGTTTTATTGCTCTTTCATTCTTTTGTCATTGCATCTTTTTCATTGCGCCAAACCAAACTTTACAGCAAAATCAACAATGAACTACCTAAACGGACAGAACACATCTCCAACAGTATTCAAAATGTTTTGTTTTTTCAATCTGGTTCATGAGCAGGGAGAAGGTGGAGTTTATATTCTTTACTGCAGCCAACCACTAGAGGGCACTCAAGACACTTTGGCTTCACTTCATGTCATCTGTCTTTTCAAACGGTCTATGAGACAAACCATGTTGGGTGTGTAGGGTGGGGTTGTGGGTGGGGTTTAGGGGCGGGTGGGGTTTATACTTAATTTGAGTCGTGGTGTGTTTTCACAACCAAGCGGCTCTTTCATTGCCTTTTGAACCTGCAAGTGTTTTACTGTCACTCAGCAAATGTTTGGGAGTGTGTGTACCTTTAAGAAACATAGAGAGTACCCGACTGCTTCCCCACACAGCAAAGAGCCCCCATCTTATTGGACGAGCTGTAAAATAGCTTCTAAAGCCATCTTTGAACTGATTCTATTCTATTTGAGCAGCTGACTCTGATCCCAGAACACAAAATCTAATCCTGCTCAATGGATTTGTATTTAATTTCTATTAAAAACACCCAGATTCTTTAAAGAGGTAATATATATCTATATATATTCTCCTACTTTTCAATTTCTCCTTATTAAGACTATTTTATTATGTCAATTTCCTATGATGGCATATGCAATATATTTTTAAACTTACTATTTTTGGAAAGTGAACTTAAAAAACACCAAGAAAAGAATATGCATTATTATGTTAATCCTTTATTTCTGATGAGTTTTAAATTGCAGTGTTAATTGAGATTTGACCAAATGAAAGAATGAGGAAAATGAAGGGAGGAGTCGATGTCATTGTAAATCCAGAGGTCATAGATTTAAAAAAAAAAAAAAAAAAGAGAAAAACTTCCTTCCTGTGGATTTCTATAGAAGTGTACATATCTGAATCCAGGAAGCACCGGGCACTCTTTAAAACAACAGCCAATGCACAGTGTAGTATTTTTGCAAGATCAGTAATAGTTATATTTAAAGTAAGAAAAATATTTAAATGGAGTAAACATTACAGTATATTAAGATTTCAATTTAACTTATTTGGAAATACTGTGTCTAATTGATGATCTATATCTTG
This sequence comes from Chascanopsetta lugubris, assembly GCA_016785325.1. Taxonomy (NCBI): domain Eukaryota; kingdom Metazoa; phylum Chordata; class Actinopteri; order Pleuronectiformes; family Bothidae; genus Chascanopsetta; species Chascanopsetta lugubris. The sequence continues at coordinate 78,651 of JAFBJT010108790.1, forward strand.
TTTCTTTGTTCTCCAGGATTGAAATGGTTTCTTTATTTGTAACTTATACGTTTAGAGATTAAATGGCTGAGCGCTGGGTGTTAAAAGAGATGTAAATGTTGTTTACTTCCTATTGTTTGGCCGTCAGGTGGATTTGAGAACAGAGCCAGATCACTCTAACCCTGACAGACAGGAGAAAAGAAGTTCACCCAAATTCAATCATTTGCCCAGACGGTCCCTTGAGGCCTGTGGAACCTCTTTCTCTCCTACTCAACCTGACTGACCTTAAGTGGGATGTTTGGGAGATTGCCGTGGCGACGTAGTCACCTGAGCTTTTATCAATTCGTCCTATCGGGGCAGACACGGTAACAGTAAACCTGAGACAGGACGGGACGTCCTTTAAGCCCAAGGTAGAAGATCCTGAAGACCAGTATAACCTGTCTAAATTTAAGTCAATATCAGGGAATTTCTGTCAAGAATTAGGGACAGTGGGAAAATTATTTGGGTGGAGTAGTGATAAATAAAAGTGAAGAGATGATTGGTCCAAATTAAATATTGATATTTTATGTTTAACACTTGAACTTATTCTTAATTTGTGCAATTTATTCCCCTCTCTAAATCAAGAACATTTTGCCACAGTCACTTTTGTTATTGTGAAAATGAAGAGAAAAAAGGAACTTCCTGGTTCCTGTATCTGCTCTTTCAAGTTTTCATTATGTGTCTGGAATAAGAGGCCACATGAAAAAGAAGCATAATGATATTCTTCTGCACTTTTAGATTTTTCCCACTAGATACAATTTCTGATTTATCCCCCATCACCATCACAACTAATTTTTCCACAGTCCCTTAGTGAAGTCATTAAAATGACCAGCTGGAGCAGGTTGAGAGTGAATATAGGATTTTTGAGATACTAAATAAGTGAATCAAACTAAGGATTGACTGAACAGCTTCTCCCACCCATCTTGTGATGTGGCCATCGCTACTTTTCTCCCAGATGTGCATTGATGGCATTTTGCCCCTAGAGGGCAGGACTCCCTGTGAATCCCACGACCACTTCTCAGTGCTGCTCAACAGTTTCCTTCCCCTCATGCTATGGCCTTGCATCTTTATCTGTTGGCTGCTGAGAGCGCGTTTCCTGGAGAAGGATGTTGAGTCATGAGTCTGGTCAGCCCTGCAGATTAAAGCATGGACCAGACTGAATGTTATTATTTATCTAACTTAATACCCCTGCAGCTTTACATGGATACACTTGCATCTCTTGTTGCCACGGTAACGAGGCGTGGCCTGGGTCAAACGCTGAGCGACCTTCACTTGATGCCACACAGGAAGTGCATTTGCTCCGAGTCCAAACTGAAGCACCCGACCGACCCCTGAGATTCTGCTTTCTGTGTCCGTGCTGATGCTTACTGTCGACATATATTTTGATATATTTGGAAAAACGGGGGTCACAGCGTAAAGAGTCTAGATATTTTTGGAGTAGAGAAGCAACGTGTGTATCAAATAAGTGTCACTTTGTCATGCTCTCTGAAAATTGCTTGGATTTGTTTTCTTTGGAAGAATTATAACATACCTACTGATTTAATGTTCCATGAGAGAATATTTATAAATTTTAAGTCCTTTGTGAAAACTATGTCTGTGGGTTTTTATTTTTTTTACAGAAAAAAACAAAATCTAAAAGAATGTTAGACATTACACTGTTTTCAAACACTTGTGTCCAGCAGGAAATGGGTGAAATCCCAGAGGCATAACACTCCCCACAGGAGGGCAGTATTCAGTCAGCCTGTAGAGGTCAGTCAAACTCTCCATGAGCTCTGTATTGTTATAATCAGGTCAGATAATAACCAACTATCACTGTAATGATGACTACTACAATTTTGTTCTTCCCCATATCCCATAATTCCCTCTTCACATGTCCGTGATTATCTCATACTTTTCCTTCATGACAAGTCACAATGTTAGTTGGCCAGGAGTTCAGGCTCCGGTATCAGTAACCAAGTGTACACACACACACACACACACACACACACACACACATGCTCCATATCACGAGACCACCTAGTTGTTAAAGTATCAACAGCAGACCAGATGATTAACGGTTGGTGTAATAACCTGTGACCTGTGACCTCACATGGCCCTGAGGTCACCGTCTGTGGCCTTGAATTTGATCACCTAATATATTTACAAGTTCAACATATATAGTGATGTCAACATTAGAGGTGAATGAGATGTTGCTGTCAACCACAATCTGAAGCAGATCCGACCCAAAGGTAGGAAATATAGTGTTGGACTGTCTGGTCCTCGTGATCTAAACAAAAGTGAGACGCTACTCAAATAAATACACGTAAGTGCGTGTGAAAAGCAGTGAGGTGCCATCTGTGTGTTCGAAAACCTTATTCGGACCAACGGACGTAAATCAACAACCAAATTCTTATTTGAGTGATATTACTATTTTGGTGATATTATCCTCTGGTCATTGTTAACGTGTAGTTCCCAGCCAGTAGCACACTCATCGCGCATGTGCAAGGTGCTTCGCTGGAGTATCATTGATGGAAAATACAAAAATATTTGTGTTCATCGGGTGTATTTATTGTTATGTATATATACAATATAAGATGAACAGTCATATCAGAGGATTTAACTTTAGCAGTTTCATAGTGTTGAGTTTGATTTGCTCGTCTATTTATTTATTTATCTGAACAATACAAAATAAAAGCACCTGCCAAGTGAATTGTGCGATTGTAGAATCGTACGTGATGGGGAAAAAAATGACATTTCATAGAAATGAGCATCTTTCAGTCAAAATGTTCATTTGCTCTGGCTCTAATGATATTGGAAACACACCACACACACACACAGATATGCACAGTCATTATTCATCCCGTTCTATTTCTCTTAAAGCAACAGACTTCAAGATCATCATAACCGTAAACCTCCACCCGAGCATTCATTCGAACAACAACAGATAAAACAGGAAGTGTCGCAAGACAATGCAAAAATGCAGGAAGGAGGAACAGGACGTTTACAAACTCCCATCCGACCGGGTCCATCGCGTCTTCTTGAAAGATTCCAGAGCTTGTCGGGACCTTGGGAGAGGAAACGTGAGGAGCGGAGGGTTGTTTTGTTGCGGCGCCGGATGTGAATGGGGCTGTGGAGCTGAGCCGTGATGAGCCGCTGACAGATCAGCACAGCGAAGCATCTGCTGGAGACGAAGCGGCCGAAGATGCATCATAGACAGAACGGCAGCTTACGCGCAATCACCTAACTGGCTTTTCATCTGCTCCTGTTGTCTTCCTCTGTCGCTCTAATTACCGCGTCCGGCTTATTGTCCTCCTGATGACTGTAATTAATCAAGTTGCGCTCCCTAATCTCTGCATCTCATCATCCTCACAGTGCACCAGGGCCGGACACGCCGGATGGCAGCCTGATGTAAGCTCTTCTGGGGGCTGTAATTGTGAGCAACTTTGTGTGCAACAGCACATTTCATGGTCCCACCCTGCTGTGTGTGTGTGTGTGTGTGTGTGTGTGTGTGTGTGTGTGTGTGTGTGTGTGTTTTCCACAGGTCAGTAATTGTTACTCGCTGCTCTGCTCCTGCCTGTTTGCTGACTGCTGTTGCGTAACTTATCGTTCCGGAAGTTATTTTCAGGTCTTAAATGTGAGAGTGTTTTCCCGTCCGAGGCCTCGCTCACCCCCCCGTCTGCCGGCTCGACAACCACTGCACCGGGCCCCCAGGGGCCCCCCTGGGAGGGGGCCCCTGACCTCCTGACCACAAGGCCACAGCGTCCGTTTGAAGTGAGTGTTGATGTCGCTTGTTTGAATGTCAAAGCTGCAGCGAAACAAACACAGTGAGATGTAAAGTACACAAACGTGACAACAATGGTGAAATTATCTGGGGAAGATCATAAAAAATGAAATAAGCAATAATTGACCACAAAGAGAGTGTGGGTGTCAAGTGGTACTGAACTAAAGTGGCACAAAATGAACAGAATTAGGACCAAAGAGACTCACAGCTGATGTTAAGCAAAAAAGTCAACAATAACAAAATGGCCAATGTTTAACCACAGTGTCAAAAAGACAACAAATCACAACAACAACACACAAAATGACCATGAAGACGAGCGCAAAGACAACAAACACAGAACACATGCCAAAATCATCCCAAAAGACTCCAATTAATGCGAAATGATCACAACTGGACTCAAAAGTACCTAAAAGAAGTTTTACATTCATGCATAGAGGCAGAATGTCACTACAATCGAATGTCAAAACGTAAAAAAAGGATATAAAACAACCGTTGATGGACAATAAATGTCAGAACATTCGCTCAGACAGACTCACAAAGTGCAGATATGATTCAAAGAGACAAGTTGTTGCAAACTAATCACATTGTTTCCTCTTGTTTGTGTCTGTTTTTGGCTCAGGGGTCGTGGAGCTGAGGGATCGGGGGCCTTTAACCTGTCTGAGCCCAGGACCCACTTTTCTCATTATCCCTCCATGTGCACACACACACACACACACACACACACACACACACACACACACACCACACACACAGAGAACAGAACAGATTCCTTGGTCATGTCCTCCCCTGAGCTTCAGATGGCTTACGGGTCCTTAATCTTCCCTTTGAGTGACATCACCCTCTCCCTGCACCACAGGGTGTACATGTGCCGCGTGTGTGTGTGTGTGTGTGTGTGTGTGTGTGTGTGTGTGTGTGTGTGTGTGTGTCCGGTGGTTTAGGGAAGGTGAATTATCCGAGCAGTGAGACGTAGAGGACTTAGCAGGAGAACATAGGATCACTCAGTCAGTCAGGCGTACACACAGACAGAGTGTGAGGGGCCATGGCGGTGGACATGGCGGCGGCGGCGGCGGCGGCGGCGGCGGCAGTGGCGGCGGCGGCGGTGGAGGGGGACGCCCACATGGACGAGGGGCTGGACCAGGGCCTGGGGATGGAGGAGACGGAGCAGGAGCTGCTGAGGAGGCCCTCGCTGAAGGAGAGCTTCCACAGAGACTCCCTGCTGGCACCCGACACCGACTTCATGACAGGTACTCAACCGTGGGGCTCGGGACGTTAAAGGGACAGTTCGCACGATTCCGTAAACAGGTGGTTTCATCGTGGGCATTGGCAATCATCATCTGAACGGACTCTTCGATTGAAACGTTTTTTTTTAGTGTGTGGCGTTTTTACACCTTTGTATTTTGTGTGTGGTTGCCTCTGCTTAGTCAGCAAAAAAATGAATGATTAGATGCAAATAAAAACAGTAAACACAAATCAGCCGATCTATTCAGCTCTGATGCCACGATGCAGTCGGACTCACGGGGGAATTCACGTAGTGTTACAGAAACATTGTTTACAGAGGCAGAAACCTGAGCCCATGAATCCAATACAATTCTCTTATACCTGTATGTATGTGCTGCACGTAGTTTGTGGTGTGTGTTATTGTCATTATTATTGTTGGGTTTTTGCAGGACGTCAGTGACATAGGCCTGGAATCTTCGTATAGCATTTCTCACGTAGCAACATCTATACTGACGATGACAGCTGTGCAAGACTCTTAAAGGTGCAGTGTGTACGATTTGGTGACCTCTAGAGGTGAATTGCTTCTTGTGTCCATCAGCTCATCCTCACCCCTCTGAACATGCAGGAGAACCCCTGGTCGACTTCAGCTGTCATTAAAACTCAAAAGATGTTTAGTACGTCAACTTTTACTACTGTAAAAAACATGGCGGCCCCCGTAGGGTGGACCCCCTCCTCATGCAAATATACATTAATGGGCTCATTTTAGGGTAACGGAAAAAAATCAAACATTTACGTGGTGACAAATTCACGAAAATGTCAGCATGTGATTGTTTTGTCATGTATTTGACATGTGACAAAAACGAGCGAAATCGTACACACTGCACCTTTAAAGGTGACACACCTTTGCATGGACACCGCCGCCGGTTTGTTTCACATCATGCGAGTTTCTAAGTGGAAAGG